>CM077206.1:39181075-39211158 GCA_039654625.1 Rhinogobio ventralis
CATAATTCTGACTTTATATCACACAATTCTGACTTTAAATCACGCAATTCTGGACTTATATCTCACAATTCTGACTTTATATCACACAATTCTGACTTTATATCACACAATTCTGACTTTATATCTCTCAATTCTGACTTTTATATCTCATAATTCTGACTTTATATCACACAATTCTGACTTTTATATCTCTCAATTCTGACTTTATATCACACAATTCTGACTTTATATCTCTCAATTCTGACTTTATATCACATAATTCTGACTTTATTCACACAATATGACTTTATATCTCTCAATTTTGACTTATATCACACAATTCTGACTTATATCTCACAATTCTGACTTATATCTCACAATTCTGACTTTATATCTCACAATTCTGACTTTATATCTCACAATTCTGACTTTATATCTCACAATTCTGACTTTATATCTCACAATTCTGACTTTATATCTCACTAATTCTGACTTTATATCACACAATTCTGACTTTATATCTCACAATTCTGACTTTATATCTCACAATTCTGACTTTATATCTCTCAATTCTGACTTATATCACACAATTCTGACTTTATATCTCACAATTCTGACTTTATATCTCACAATTCTGACTTTATATCTCACAATTCTGACTTTATATCACACAACTTCTGACTTTATCTCTCACAATTCTGACTTTATATCTCACAATTCTGACTTTATATCTCACAATTCTGACTTTATATCACACAATTCTGACTTTATATCTCTCAATTCTGACTTTATATCACACACTTTCTGACTTTATATCTCACAATTCTGACTTTATATCACACAATTCTGACTTTATATCTCACAATTCTGACTTTATATCACACAATTCTGACTTTATATCACACAATTCTGACTTTATATCTCTCAATTCTGACTTTATATCACACAATTCTGACTTTATATCTCACAATTCTGACTTTATATCACACATTTCTGACTTTATATCTCACAATTCTGACTTTATATCTCACAATTCTGACTTTATATCACACAATTCTGACTTTATATCTCTCAATTCTGACTTTATATCACATAATTCTGACTTTATATCACACAATTCTGACTTTATATCTCACAATTCTGACTTTATATCACGCAATTCTGACTTTATATCTCACAATCTGACTTTATATCTCACAATTCTGACTTTATATCACACAATTCTGACTTATATCTCCAATTCTGACTTTATATCTCACAATTCTGACTTTATATCTCATAATTCTGACTTTATATCACACAATTCTGACTTTATATCACGCAAATTCTGACTTTATATCTCACAATTCTGACTTTATATCACACAATTCTGACTTTATATCTCACAATTCTGACTTTATATCTCACATTTCTGACTTTATATCACACAATTCTGACTTTATATCTCATAATTCTGACTTTATATCTCACAATTCTGACTTTATATCTCACAATTCTGACTTTATATCACACAATTCTGACTTTATATCTCTCAATTCTGATTTTATATCACACAATTCTGACTTTATATCTCACAATTCTGACTTTATATCACACAATTCTGACTTATATCAATCAATTCTGACTTTATATCTCACAATTCTGACTTTATATCACACAATTCTGACTTTATATCTCATAATTCTGACTTTATATCTCATAATTCTGACTTTATATCTCATAATTCTGACTTTATATCTCACAATTCTGACTTTATATCACACAATTCTGACTTTATATCTCACAATTCTGACTTTATATCACACAATTCTGACTTTATATCACGCAATTCTGACTTTATATCTCACAATTCTGACTTTATATCACACAATTCTTACTTTATATCAATCAATTCTGACTTTATACTCTCACAATTCTGACTTTATATCACACAATTCTGACTTTATATCTCATAATTCTGACTTTATATCTCATAATTCTGACTTTATATCTCATAATTCTGACTTTATATCTCACAATTCTGACTTTATATCACACAATTCTGACTTTATATCTCACAATTCTGACTTTAATCACACAATTCTGACTTATATCACGCAATTCTGACTTATATCTCATAATTCTGACATTATATCTCACAATTCTGACTTTATATCTCATAATTCTGACTTTATTATCTCACAATTCTGACTTTATATCACCACAATTCTGACTTTATCACAATTCTGACTTTATATCTCTCAATTCTGACTTTATAACTCATAATTCTGACTTTATATCACACAATTCTGACTTTATATCACACAATTCTGACTTTATATCTCATAATTCTGACTTTATATCTCACAATTCTGACTTTATATCACACAATTCTGACTTTATATCTCTCAATTCTGATTTATATATCACACAATTCTGACTTTATATCTCACAATTCTGACCTTTATATCACACAATTCTGACTTTATATCAATCAATTCTGACTTTAATATCTCACAATTCTGACTATTATATCACCAATTCTGACTTTATATCTCATAATTCTGACTTTATATCTCATAATTCTGACTTTATATCTCACAATTCTGACTTTATATCACACAATTCTGACTTTATATCTCACAATTCTGACTTTATATCACACAATTCTGACTTTATATCACGCAATTCTGACTTTATATCACACAATTCTGACTTTATATCACACAATTCTGACTTTATACCACACAATTCTGACTTTATATCACGCAATTCTGACTTTATATCTCACAATTCTGACTTTATATCAATCAATCTGACTTTATATCTCAAAATTCTGACTTTATATCTCACAATTCTGACTTTATATCACACAATTCTGACTTTATATCTCACAATTCTGACTTTATATCACACAATTCTGACTTTATATCACGCAATTCTGACTTTATATCTCACAATTCTGACTTTATATCAATCAATTCTGACTTTATATCACACAATTCTGACTTTATATCACACAATTCTGACTTTATATCTCACAATTCTGACTTTATATCTCACAATTCTGACTTTATATCTCATAATTCTGACTTTATATCACACAATTCTGACTTTATATCACCGCAATTCTGACTTTATATCTCACAATTCTGACTTTATATCACACAATTCTGACTTTATATCACACAATTCTGACTTTATATCTCTCAATTCTGACTTTATATCTCATAATTCTGACTTTATATCACACAATTCTGACTTTATATCTCTCAATTCTGACTTTATATCACACAATTCTGACTTTATATCTCTCAATTCTGACTTTATATCTCTCAATTCTGACTTTATATCACATAATTCTGACTTTATATCACACAATTCTGACTTTATATCTCTCAATTCTGACTTTATATCACACAATTCTCGACTTTATATCTCACAATTCTGACTTTAAATCTCACAATTCTGACTTTATATCTCTCAATTCTGACTTATATCTCACAATCAAAATTTCGACTTTATATCTCACAATTCTGACTTTATATCTCACAATTCTGACTTTATATCTCACAATTCTGACTTTATATCACACAATTCTGACTTATATCTCACAATTCTGACTTTATATCTCACAATTGCTGACTTTATATCTCTCAATTCTGACTTTATATCTCACAATTCTGACTTTATATCTCACAATTCTGACTTTATATCACACAATTCTGACTTTATATCTCACAATTCTGACTTTATATCTCACAATTCTGACTTTATATCTCTCAATTCTGACTTTATATCTCACAATTCTGACTTTATATCACACAATTCTGACTTTATATCACACAATTCTGACTTTATATCTCTCAATTCTGACTTTATATCACAAATTCTGACTTTATATCTCACAATTCTGACTTTATATCACACAATTCTGACTTTATATCTCACAATTCTGACTTTATATCTCACAATTCTGACTTTATATCACACAATTCTGACTTTATATCTCTCAATTCTGACTTTATATCACATAATTCTGACTTTATATCACACAATTTCTGACTTTATATCTCACAATTCTGACTTTATATCACACAATTCTGACTTTATATCTCCAATTCTGACTTTATATCTCTCAATTCTGACTTTCTATCTCTCAATTCTGACTTTATATCACACAATTCTGACTTTATATCACACACATTCTGGACTTTATATCACACAATTCTGACTTATATCTCACAATTCTGACTTTATATCTCACAATTCTGACTTTATATCAATCAATTCTGACTTTATATCTCTCAATTCTGACTTTATATCTCACAATTCTGACTTTATATCCACACAATTCTGACTTTATATCTCATAATTCTGACTTTATATCTCATAATTCTGACTTTATATCTCACAATTCTGACTTTATATCTCATAATTCTGACTTTATATCTCACAATTCTGACTTTATATCTCACAATTCTGACTTTATATCTCACATTCTGACTTTATATCTCACAATCTGACTTTATATCAATCAATTCTGACTTTATATCACACATTCTGACTTTATATCACACAATTCTGACTTTATATCACACAATTCTGACTTTATATCTCTCAATTCTGACTTATATCTCACAATTCTGACTTATATCTCATAATTCTGACTTTATATCTCACAATTCTGACTTTATATCTCATAATTCTGACTTTATATCACACAATTCTGACTTTATATCTCATAATTCTGACTTTATATCTCACAATTCTGACTTTATATCTCACAATTCTGACTTTATATCAATCAATTCTGACTTTATATCTCATAATTCTGACTTTATATCACACAATTCTGACTTTATATCTCATAATTCTGACTTTATATCTCACAATTCTGACTTTATATCTCACAATTCTGACTTTATATCAATCCAATTCTGACTTTATATCACACAATTCTGACTTTATATCTCTCAATCTGACTTTATATCTCACAATTCTGACTTTATATCTCATAATTCTGACTTTATATCTCACAATTCTGACTTTATATCTCATAATTCTGACTTTATATCACACAATTCTGACTTTATATCTCATAATTCTGACTCTTATATCTCACAATTCTGACTTTATATCTCACAATTCTGACTTTATATCTCACAATTCTGACTTTATATCACACAATTCTGACTTTATAACTCACAATTCTGACTTTATATCCTCACAATTCTGACTTTATATCACACAATTCTGACTTTATATCTCATAATTCTGACTTTATATCACACAATTCTGACTTTATATCTCACAATTCTGACTTTATATCTCATAATTCTGACTTTATATCACACAATTCTGACTTTTAATCACACAATTCTGACTTTATATCTCATAATTCTGACTTTATATCTCTCAATTCTGACTTTATATCTCATAATTCTGACTTTATATCACACAATTCTGACTTTTAATCACACAATTCTGACTTTATATCTCATAATTCTGACTTTATATCCCTCAATTCTGACTTCATATCTCATAATTCTGACTTTATATCACACAATTCTGACTTTTAATCACACAATTCTGACTTTATATCTCACAATTCTGACTTTATATCTCATAATTCTGACTTTATATCACACAATTCTGACTTTTAATCACACAATTCTGACTTTATATCACACAATTCTGACTTTATATCACACAATTCTGACTTTATATCTCACAATTCTGACTTTATATCTCACAATTCTGACTTTATATCTCACAATTCTGACTTTATATCACTCAATTCTGACTTTATATCTCTCAATTCTGACTTTATATCTCTCAATTCTGACTTTATATCTCACAATTCTGACTTTATATCACACAATTCTGACTTTATATCTCACAATTCTGACTTTATATCTCTCAATTCTGACTTTATATCTCACAATTCTGACTTTATATCACTCAATTCTGACTTTATATCACACAATTCTGACTTTATATCTCTCAATTCTGACTTTATATCTCATAATTCTGACTTTTAATCACACAATTCTGACTTTATATCACACAATTCTGACTTTATATCTCACAATTCTGACTTTATATCACACAATTCTGACTTTTAATCACACAATTCTGACTTTATATCTCACAATTCTGACTTTATATCTCATAATTCTGACTTTATATCTCACAATTCTGACTTTATATCACACAATTCTGACTTTATATCACACAATTCTGACTTTATATCTCACAATTCTGACTTTATATCACACAATTCTGACTTTTAATCACACAATTCTGACTTTATATCTCACAATTCTGACTTTATATCTCATAATTCTGACTTTATATCACACAATTCTGACTTTATATCACACAATTCTGACTTTATATCACACAATTCTGACTTTATATCTCATAATTCTGACTTTATATCACACAATTCTGACTTTATATCTCACAATTCTGACTTTATATCTCATAATTCTGACTTTATATCTCACAATTCTGACTTTATATCACACAATTCTGACTTTATATCACACAATTCTGACTTTATATCTCATAATTCTCACTTTATATCTCACAATTCTGACTTTATATCACACAATTCTGACTTTTAATCACACAATTCTGACTTTATATCTCACAATTCTGACTTTATATCACACAATTCTGACTTTATATCTCACAATTCTGACTTTATATCACACAATTCTGACTTTATATCACACAATTCTGACTTTATATCTCATAACAAAGAACAAATATTTAAAGTAATTGATTTCCATTATAAGTACTCTTTTTAAAATATGGTTTTTGTTTGTTTGTTTTTTACAACTGGTTAAAGTAGAAAAACTATTAGCTCTTTTAGTAAGACTTGACCCTTGTTTTGCACAATAGTTTGCATGTCTAGATACTTTGTTTCCAAATTCCAAACTCCAAAATAACTTACATTTAAGATGATTCATCATATTTCTGGACAAACTGTAATTTGACACTACTTAAATTGCATTATTAGTATACAGCCTAGCTGTTTTTCCCCATCTGGTAATTGTCCAAAACTTGTTTATAAAATGTTAATAATGTGAGGCTAAACATGGTACGATTATGGGATTATCCCCAGTGATGAGTTATGCACATTCATTTTTAAGCAGTCCTAAGTGGACCTGGATTGAATCTGAGCTCTCCTCAGAAGCAACAGAACACAACCGTCCCGATAAACAGCTTAGCAAAGCAAGTGGAAAGTGAGGGATTTGCGCAGGGCACCAAACAGCAGTCAGATTTATTGTGCGTGGCGGGGCCATTTGATTCAGCTGTAAACTACAGCCAGTGCAGGTTCTCTGCATTTTAATCTCACATCGAGCCGCAGCAGTGCTGTTATGTAACAGACAGAGGGGATCGTACCTAAAGAAACGATGTCCTCATGGCTTAATTTGTTGTCTGACATGCAGGTTACGTGGCATTTCCTCAGACAAGCTACAAGTAACTTTCCAGGAAATTAATTTCACACACACGAGGGTGAGGGCACGCCTGAGAAGGCACTTCCAGAGTCTGGTCCCGTCCCAGAGTCCCAGAGCCTCGTCCCGTCATGGCCACATCCCAGAGTCTCGTCCCGTTATGGCCACCGTGCCAGAGTCTCGTCCCATCATGGCCGCGGTTCCAGAGTCTCGCCCTGTCATGGCTGCCATGCCTGGGTCTTCAGCCAAGATGGCCAACACACCTGGGTCTTCAGCCAAGATGGCTGCCACGCCTGAGTTTTCAGCCAAGATGGCCGCTGCGCCTGATACTTCAACCAGGATGGCCGCCAGGCCTGAATCTCCGGCCAAGATTGCCGCCATGCCTGAGGCTCCAGTCTGATGACTCCAGTCCCTGTCCAGAGTCCAGAGATGACTCCAGTTCCTGTCCATAGTCCCGTGATGGCTCCAGTTCCTGTCCGTAGTCCCGTGATGGCTCCAGTCCCTGTCCAGAGTCCCGTGAAGGATCCAGCCCCTGTCCAGAGTCCCGTGATGGCTCCAGCCCCTGTCCAGAGTCCCGTGATGGCTCCAGCCCCTGTCCAGAGTCCCGTGAAGGCTCCAGCCCCTGACCAGAGTCCCGTGATGGCTCCAGCCCCTGTCCAGAGTCCTGTGATGGCTCCAGCCCCTGTCCAGAGTCCCGTGATGGCTTCAGCCCCTGTCCAGAGTCCTGTGAAGGCTCCAGCACCTGTTCAGAGTCCCGGGAAGGCTCCAGCCCCTGTCCAGAGTCCCGTGATGGCTCCAGCCCCTGTCCAGAGTCCCGTGATAGCTCCAGCCCCTGTCCAGAGTCCCGTGATAGCTCCAGCCCCTGTCCAGAGTCCCGTGATGGCTCCAGCCCCTGTCCAGAGTCCAGTGATGGCTCCAGCCCCTGTCCAGAGTCCCGTGAAGGCTCCAGCACCTGACCCCAGTCCAGAGTGCTCTCCAGCCCATGGTGCCTCCTGGATCCTGCCTGAGGCTCCTAGCTCCCTGCCTGAGGCTCCTAGCCAGCCTCCAGGGCGGCCACCCTCCCACCCCAGTTGACTGTTTGTGGCGCGGGAACGCACCTTCCAGGAGGGGGGAGTAAATGTCAAGTTTTCAGTTTGTGTTTGGAATTTCAGTTTGTTTTTTGATCTGTTTTCCTGTCTGAATTTTCTTGTCAATCTTCTTGTGTGTTAATTAGTTCAGTTCTCCTCAGTTTCCCACCTGTTTGTCTCATTGGTTACAGATTTGATTACAGTCCTTAGTTCAGGTGTGTCTAGTTAATTTGTCTCGTTAGCTCCTCTGTTTTCTGTGTATATAAGCTGTCTGTTTCTTTTTCCTCCTTGTGTATTATTATTTCATGTCAATGTGCATGTGCTTGTGTTTCTCCTTGTATTTTTCTTTATGTTTGTTAGTAGATTAAAGTATAATCAATGCATCTCCTTCGTTGTGCGCTTTTCTACACAGCCACACACCGTGACAAATATATAATATAATTCTGCCATAAAAAAATAAAATTATATATTATACATAAAATTAAAATTATATAATTTTAATTATAATGGTTTTGCTATTAATTTTTAATTGTCATTTTTTTGTACCTGTGAAGTCAACAGCATTTAAAAAATGAATAAGCGTAGAAAGACAGTTCCATTAAACAACACTGTCTTCATTAATCCACCGTCTGTGTTACAGATATTCACCCCTCTGATCCCTGACCCTCACTTACCCGGCGCAGTATCACGCTGACCTCGACTCCCAGCAGCAGGCCGTACAGAAGCGCCAGTAGTCCGGTGATGCAGAAGCGCAGCTGTCTCAGGCCGATGCCGTGATCGTCATACTTCACAAACTTGATGGTTTTGGTGATAAAGGCCAAAGTCCAATAGATCAGCAGTGCTGGATAGGAAGAGAAATATTCCCATTTAGAATAAGCGCCTACTGTCTGTTCACTGCCAGTATTTTGACAACATTCAGTGTTTATCTCAGGGATAATAATAACTGCACTGATCTGAATCTGAAATCATGCTGTTGGGTCTGGTTATACCTATAAGCAGCTTGGGGAAGTTGGAGGTCTCTATGTTGTGGTAATAAACGATGGAAGTGATGGCAGCCAGAATCCCGAGCCCTGCTGGCATGTAGAGGTGAAGATGACGGGACTGATTAAACCTGGTGAAGGATTTCATTCAGTTAGTAAACACTGCAGCAGACTCACACTCATCACAGGAGGAACTGCCGGTGTTTATGCCTATTGGTCTGTGCTGAAGACCAGGCTTTATCTATATTAAAAGGCTAATGCTTTTGAAAGTAGTCCAAGGCTGCATTTATTTGATCAAAATACAGTAAAAACATTGAAAAATTATTACAATTTAAAATAACCATTTTCTATGTGAATATATAGTAAAGTGTGATTTATTCCTGTGATCAAAGCTGAATTTACCATCATTACTCCAGTCTTCAGTGTCACATGATCCTTCACAAATCATTCATTATGAGGATTTGAGCTCAAGAAACATTAATGATTATTATCAATGTTGAAAACAGTTCATATTTCTGTGGAAACCTTGATACATTTTATTTTTCAGATAGAAAGTTCAAAAGAACAGCGTTTATGAGAGAGTGTATATATGTGTGTGTGTGTGTGTATGAGTGTGTATGAGTGTGTGTGTGTGTCTCTCTCTTTCTCTCTCTCTCTCTCTCTCTCTCTCTATATATATATATATATATATATATATATATATATACACACCGATCAGGCATAACATTATGACCTAATATTGTGTTGGTCCCCATTTTGCAGCCAAAACAGACCCGTCGAGGCATTGACTCCACTAGACCCCTGAAGGTGTGCTGTGGTATCTGGCACCAAGATGTTAGCAGCAGATCCTTTAAGTCCTGTAAGTTGCGAGGGGACCACCAGGGAATACAGTTTCCATGAAAGGGTGTACATGGTCTCAACAATGCTTAGGTAGGTGGTACGTGTCAAAGTAACATCCACATGGATGGCAGGACCCAAGGTTTCCCAGCAGAACATTGCCCAAAGCATCACACTGCCTCCGTCGGCTTGCCTTCTTCCCATAGTGCATCCTGGTGCCATGTGTTCCCCAGGTAAGCCACGCACACACTCCACGTGATGTAAAAGAAAACGTGATTCCTCAGACCAGGCCACCTTCTTCCATTGCTCCGTGGTCCAGTTCTGATGCTCACGTGCCCACTGTTGTAAGAAAAATATCCATATATACAACTTTACAAACTGTAATCTCTAACTTCCGCTAACTGTCGTACCCGCTTTCACGAGAGTCTGGTGTTCCAGCGTATGACATTGGACGCTCTGGTGAGAATACGTCATACGCTGGACAGCGGGTACGACAGTTAACGGAAGTTAGAGATTACAGTATGTAAAGTTTTAAATATGGATATTTTTCTTACACAAACGCATCGCTTCGCTTCAGAAGGCCTTTATTAACCCCCGGAGCCCCGGAGCCTAATTTTCTTTTTTGGGTGAACTATCCCTTTAACTTCTTGAGCAATTTGAGCTCCAGTAGCTCGTCTGTTTGATCGGACCACACGGGCCAGCCTTCGCTCCCCACGTGCATCAATGATAATATGATATGATAATATGTGCTTTATACGTACTAATAAACAGACAATATAATATGCATACTAATAAGCAACTAGTTAATAGTGAGAATTGGACCCTAAAGTGTTACCAAGTTAGGATATAAAAGTTATAAAATATGCAGCCCTGTTATATAAAATAATTGTATTGTTCATGACTAAATAACTGACAAACATAAATGAGCTGATAATCAGTGAAGCGTGATAATCACTGAATCATTTAGTGGTTGTTCTCACCCGTCCGACACGATTCCCTCAGCAATCTCACACACCAGCACGAAGAGCAGAACGGTGGTGAGCAGCCAGCGGAAGTCATGGCCGGGGAAATGAAGCCACGTGCTGTGGTGAATGTGAACCTTCGAGCTTTGACTGCCCCAGCCTACACAACACAATCACAACCACACTCAAACACAGTTTCTGCAATGCACTTGACATGACAGATTCTCAACTGCATCTTGGACCATGCAGAAGCTTTGAAACCAAGCCCACGTTCATAATGAAATCCGGTGCAAACTGTGAAAAATGAGAAAGCATCTCACCGATGAAGAGGATGGGGAAGGTGCTAAACAGCAAAAAGACATGAGGGACGACACCTAGAGCGTCCAAAAAGCAGCCGTTGTTCAGAAGGCCATTATCAACCTTATACGCTGAGGAGTTATCAGTGCCGCAGAAGGACAGAGTCGTGTTGGAGACTGGAGTCTAAGGAGACGGTAGAGAGATACAGAATTACAGGAGACAACCAGTTATGAGACTATATGAATAGAGCAAAGAATCTGTTGTGTCTGAAACGCTGGGGTATCCTGAGGTAAAGCTACTGTAATCCTCCCATCCATGGTTTTAATAAAAAAAACAAGCCATATTGCAATTGCAATGTGTGGATATTTTTTACAAACATCCCATTGGTTTCATATATTGCCATAAATAAGAAAAAAAAACAGCACTAAAATGATTAATATGTTCTTGATATCACACTGTAAAAGTGTGCAATTGTTAAAAAACTATTTCTGATATTAAAAATGACTTTTGTTGTGGCATCCCAATGTAGTCAGGATTAAGTTATCTGAAATATTTTTCAATGATAATCAAAAAAGACATGCAGGGGTTATTTGTGCAAGTAATATGTCAATCACACCTTTATCCCAATATGTGAGTTGTCACAATTTATCATGTACAAGATTATAAAACTACTTTATTTCTACACAATATAGTAGCCTATTTTGCAGTAGCTATGGTTTAAAATTTTTATTTCAATGTATATTTGTGAACATACATGTTAAAATTGAGAAGATAACAATTTCAAATATTATAAAAAAGGGAATACTGTTGAAAGTCAAATTTTGCACAGATAAAAGTGCAGCTACTCACCGGTCTGTATCCTCGCAGCATCTTCACAAGAGTTTATTTCATTTTCCCCACGGTGACTAAACGTGTGCTTCCCAATTTAGACATTCAAACACGCACACGAGTGCAATGGCAGTGATGTTTGCACGAGTCACATTGAGCTCTGAGCTCCTCTGACCTGAGATGAGCTGAGATGAGATGCTCTGAGCGCGAGATTACGAGCGCGAGCCTCTCAGCATAAATGATGGTGCTCAGTCCCACTGTCACTTAATCTCCACCCTCATCGGTGCTCTCGTTTAATGCATTTCATCCGCTAACATAGACAACATAATAATTAGAAAGAAATAAACGCATTGTAAGTTAAAACACTATCTATAAGGCGAATATATCAGCTAGTTAGTCTACCTTTAGAAGTGTATGTGAGTGTTTTACTAGTGTGCATAAAGTAAAAATCGAATGCAATGCTGAAAGGATAAAGGAAGTGTAAACATTTATAACCATGACAGCAAGATAGGAAACCATAAAGTAGCAATGGCATAATTTATAGAAACTCTGCCCCTTAGTGGTTAAACAATGTAAATGCATGAGATTCTCAAGGGTTTTAACAACCAGTTTTCATAATTTATTGAATAATTTGATGCAGCATGTGTTTTAATTGCTGAAACAGAATCTTGTATGAAGTGCACTCATTTTCTGAGGTTATTTGAAATCTCTTGTGATTAACAAGAATATATTGGAGAATGCATTTTGTAACGGTGGTTTACCCCAAATCTTTATTTTTCAGATTGGGCGCCAGACAGTTCAAATAAACTGACAAACAATTTTTATTTTCTGATAACCACCCTTATTGGAAAACACAGAAATACTTACTGATTTCATCAAGTCTGACACCAAACATAATAATAATAATAATAATTTCAATCTCTCAGTGTCCAGATTTATACTCTTAAAAAATAATGGATCAAATTCCAAATGGAAGCTTTCACAGCGAAGAACACTTTTACTGAATTTTAATAATCTTTTTCCACTATAAAGAACCTTTTGTGCATTGAAAATGTTAATGAACCATCGATGCTAATAAAGAACCTTTATTTTTAAGAGTGTCTGTATGTAAAACTCACAAATGATAATCAGGTCAGTCTGGAGGTCGAAGGTTTCCTTCTTTAACACGCCCACCAAACAACAACTTCAGCACCGCGGAGAGCAACCACGTTCCCGGGTGCTGATTGGCCAACGAGGGAAAGAGGGCGTGCCCAGAACCTAATGCGCCACTCCTATTGGCGTAAGCGTACTCTCTGATGTGTCTGGCTATGCGGGGAATGTAACTCAAATCACTCAAAGATTCCACCACACTTCTTAAGAAACGAGCATCTCTGCTTGCTTTAGTGTGTGCGTGGGGTTTGTTTGGTATAAATGAGTGTTTGAGTATGCACTAGAGAGCATGTTATTGTAAGAGGAGCGCAGAAGGAGTGCAGGAGAAGGTAAGGCGATTATTTTCCTCTCCATTCAGTCTGTGTTAATGCCAGGCTTAGCGCGCGCTGACATGATGGATGAATCTCATTTGCTCAGTGTTTGAAGTAAATAGACGAGAATCAAACAAATGCAACTCGTGCAAAGGTAAATGTTGCGATCTGCTTTGAGATGCACGCTTAATGTGTCAATATGGGTCACTTTAGAAAACACACACACACATATATATATAGCCTCTTAATCTAAGGGCTCTGAACACACTCCAGCCAGCAGACTCTGAGACATTAAACACTGTTAACTTAAGATACTGTTTTACGGGATGCATTGCAATGCTGAATGCACTGTTTCAGACTGTTGGCACACAGGGAAGTTATCAAGGGTTATATATCAGTGACTAGAAGGTTATCGTTTCATGACTTGTTTTTGTTTACTGTAAGGATGGTGAATTACTCCAATACAATAGGTGACAATAAAAAAACTATTTAGACAAAAAGTTTTCATTTGGGCAGTTGAAAAAAAGTAATATTATTTTAATTTAGTAATTATTGTTGAAATCACAATAATATTGTATTGTGGCTTAAAAATCGTGATGATATCGTATCCACCCCCAGTTTTAATTAAAAATCATTTTTAAGACTTTTTGGGGCCCTTGTGGAAGCTTGTCCGGCCCCTGGTTGAGAACCAGGATGTTTATGGTTACACTGTGACAACTTACCCTTACATGCCCTACTGTTGGTCAACGTGTTCATGGGCAAGAAAACTGAAAATGTTCAGAATTTGACCTTACTGTATTTGGCCCTTGTCTTCTCTTCATATGTGTGTTTGATAGATTGACAGCTCTGAAGACAAATATCCGTCTCCTGTTTCCCAATGGCTGGTAAGGACCTTGAATCCAGTCCATTGCATAACCATAAGAAACTGTATTTTCCATCGATGCATTGCTTTGTTTATGTCTGTCCTGTAGAAAACAACTTCCCTCCTCTGCCTGGCTTTATTCCTCTGAAGCCGTGCTTCCATCAGGACTTTGAGGATATTCCTGAGCAGCACCGCACCACGTGCAAGAGACTCTACTACCTGTGGATCTGTGAGTCTGGAAAACGTACCTATACATAACATTTAGGTCTAGTTCACAGGTGATCACAAATATTCTGTTGGGTTTAGTTAAGTGTTCAGATGAAAACGTCTAAAGTAGCTACTCACCTGACTGAATTTGTTAGTTCTTGGTCCCCTAGTGATATGTGGTGTAAGAATTTTTAAAAATGCATAGAATATATTGATAAAATATTAGTGTCATTGATAATGTCATTGACTATGTGTACATTTTTACATCTACACTATATTGCCAAAAGTATTGGGACACCTCTCCAAATCACTGAATTCAGGTGTTCCAATCACTTCATGGCCACAGGTGTATAAAATCAAGCACTAGGCATGCAGACGCTTCTACAAACATTTGTGAAAGAATGGGTCGCTCTTTTAGGAGCTCAGTGAACTCAAGCGTGGTACCGTGATAGGTTGCCACCTGTGCAATAAGTCCATTCCTGAAATTTTCTCACTACTAAATATTCCACGCTCAACTGTTAGTTGGATTATAACAAAGTGGAAAAGATTGGGAACAACAGCAACTCAGCCACGAAGTGATAGACCACGTAAAATCACAGAGCGGGGTCAGCGCATGCTGAGGGTCACAGTGCACAGAAGACACCAACTTTCTGCAGAGTCAATAGCTCCAGACCTCCAAACTTCTGTGGCCTTCAGATGAGCTCAAGAACAGTGTGTAGAGAGCTTCATGGAATGGGTTTCCATGGCCGAGCAGCTCATCCAAGCCTTACATCACCAAGAGCAATGCAAAGCGTGGGATGCAGTGGGGTAAAGCACGCCGCCACTGGACTCTAGAGCAGTGGAGACGTGTTCTCTGTCTGCCAATCCCATGGATGAGTCTGGGTTTGGTGGTTGCCAGGAGAACGGACTTGCCTGACTGCATTGTGCCAAGTGTAAAGTTTGGTGGAGGGGGGATTATGGGGTGGGGTTGTTTTTCAGGGGTTGGGCTTGGCCCCTGAAAGGAACTCTTAAAGGGGTGGTTGATTATGATTTCTCTTTTTTAACTTTAGTTAGTGTGTAATGTTGCTGTTTGAGCATAAACAACATCTGCAAAGTTATGACGCTCAAAGTAAAAAAAAAGGGAGATTATTTTATTTTAAAGAAATTGCTTTTTAAGGACTACAACAAACGGCTGGTAGGGACTACAACAAGCTTCTCATGGGTTAGTGACATCACTATCACCAAAATCTACATGAACTTCACCCCCGGGAACACGCAACAAAGGCCATGTTGAGAAGAGGAAGAGTTATGTAGTAGTGTTGTTGCCATGCTGTCGAAACGCTGTCATTTCCACCCCGATTGCAGGTCCTTTTTGTTCTGCCTTCCTATGGACGCTGGACTTAGGGAGCAATGGTTAAAATGTATTTTCTACTCAGTTCCTGAACATTATAATCCAAATTTAGCTCTCTGTGCTGCACATTTTACAGAGGACAGCTTCCTCAATCAGCACAAGTTCAATGCCGGATTCACAAAAAAGTTTGTCCTCAAAGATGGAGCAGTTCCCACTTTAAAAGCATAAACTGTTGTTTATGGGCCACAACCTGTAAGTATGTTTTATTCTTTGTTGATGTGTTTTCCATGAATAGTTCCTATCATTATTTTTATGCTGTAGCAAGGACATAATCAAAGGATCAAAGGGAAACACTGTTTGGCTCCGCTAGCCAGTTACCTAATTACTAATTCAAATTTATCTGACACACACCTACAAACTTCTTTTTAATCCCACTAGCGAACTTCGAATGTTGGTGTTTGTTGGCGTTTAAGTGATCAGTGTAAATGCAGGCACGCTAAACAGGGTTCTGTGTTTGATTTGGCCACTGTAATAAATCCATGGTTAGTCTTCATAATGGTCTCAATCGTTCTGAAAAAAGGCTACACAATCATGTATTCTGCTGTACTAAAGCTATAATAAGGCTAAAACCGTATATCAAAAGCTAACATAAACAGTATTAGCATTTACAAATAACAGCGTTAACAGTGTATATCTACAAAGTATGAGACAACTACAAATAAAAAAACACTCTGAAACGTCCTGTAACTGCTGTTCTTGCACAGGTTCTGCTCGCGCCTCTTCACTAAAATTCTCTGGGTCTGATTCGGGCTCAAATTGATAAGGCAATATTGACATTACAGTACACCTGAGCATATGTAACTAATTGCAATGGTAAGGGGTGTGACGTTTCCGGACAACATGCACTAGGCGGTTAGCGAATCACAACTCACTGGGCCAGCTAACCAATCAGAGTTCATTGCGTATTTCCGAGGGAGTGGCTACATAGAACCAGGAACTCAACAAAGAGAAGGGACACAGAGGTGTAGAGTAAAGGTAAAATATGTGAAAAATAATGTGTTTTTTTTATTTTTTAAACGAAGCCATGTTACAATGCACCCAGTAAACAGAATCAAGCCTTCGAAGAAAGCTGATCAACCACCCATTTAATGCTTCAGCATACTAAGACTTTTTGGACAATTTTTGGACATGCTGCCAACTTTGTGGGAACAGTTTGGGGATGGCCCCTTCCTGCTCCAACATGACTGCGCTCCAGTGCACAAAGCGTCGGTCCATAAAGACATGGATGAGTGAGTTTGGTGTGGAGGAACTTGACTGGCCTGCACAGAGTCCTGACCTCATCCCGATAGAACACCTTTGGGATGAATTAGAGCGGAGACTGCGAGCCAGGCCTTCTCGTCCAACATCAGTGCCTGACCTCACAAATGCGCTTCTTCAAAAATTCCCATAAACACACTCCTAAACCTTGTGGAAAGCCTTCCCAGAAGAGTCGAAGCTGTTATAGCTGCAAAGGGTGGGCCAACTCCATATTAAACCCTACGGATTAAGAATGGGATGGCATTAAAGTTCATGTGCATGTAAAGGCAGGCATCCCAAAACTTTTGGCAATATAGTGTATTTTGATATATAACTTGCACATAACTGAAAACATTAACGAGTATGTGCACTCTTAAAAATAAACAATTCCAAAATGGAATAAAATGTTCCATAGAAGAACATTTTTTGTAGCAAACTGCTACAACAAACACTGACCAACTTTTTAAATGTTGAGCAGCAGTATGCCATAATGCCTGGGATTCACTGCACAATTTTAGCAATCCTATAAGATCATTACAAATCACACTGTGCGACATGGATCTATTAAACTTGGGTACGACATGCATGTAGACTGTACGATGATGACACCTATTGACTCTTAGCATTTTTAAGTTTTAGTGCCATGTCGCATTTTTATTGGCTGGTCAGTAGACGTAGGTCGTAGCAGCAAACACACTGTGAAATCGGCACGATTGTTTCACGATGGCAATCTTTCATCTGGGACAGCTGAAAATCGTGCAGTGTATCCCGGCTTTAAGCAGCAGTCATAAAGAATCGCATACACAGGGTAAGATTTGTGAAAGTTTCATTAGCATGCCATGATATTAGTTTGTAATCTTGATGCTGCTGAAAGTAGGCCTCATAGATCATATTTATTTTGCGTTCACAATACATGAATTACACCAACGAATAACAGTAAAATGCTGCAAATATTTTTACTTACACTTGAAAGGCGATTTACAACTTTATTCTTCTTTTGCGCATGCAAATTTAATCTACGCTTGCAATCTTATGTACACTATCTTATGTACACTATGTAGCCTACTATCACCTAATCTTACCCTGCGCATGCGATTCTTTATGGCATCATTTTACCTTCATAAGCGAGCTCATTGGCTGCAGAAGCAGCAGGAACCAATCAGCTTGTGCCGTGTAATGATGTAATTGTGAGCAGGTTGCGTTAAAGGCCCATCCTGTCTGCGAAATCTACAGTTTCATGACATAACTTGGTATTTTTTCTTAGTATGATAAACATTTGAAAAACCTTTTGTGGAATGGAAAGATTCTGTGGATGTTCATGGAATATTCTAAGGTTCTTCATGGAACCATCAGTGCCATTAAAGAACCTTTATTTTTAAGTGTGTACTAACATTATTGGTGATTCACACTTGATTACATTTGTTCACTGCACTTTTTGCTCCGAGAGGTCCTGAAGGATGGTTTCAAAAATGATGTGGATCTGGTATTTAAAAAATGATATTATTATAAAATATATACATTAATTATTGTCATCTCTTGCTGTAGATACTACCTGTAGCAGATCCCTCGAAGGTATTCTTTATGTGTTGCTTTTGAATGAAATTGCATGCTTTATACACTACCAGTCAAAAGTTTGAGAACAGTAAGATTTTTTTAAATGTTTTTAAGAAGTCTCTTTTGCTCACCAAAGCTGCATTTATTTGATCCAAAATACAGCAAAAACAGTGTTATTGTGAAATATTTTTACAATTTAAAATAACTTGTTTATATTTTAATATATTTTAAAATGCAATTTATTCCTGTGATCAAAGCTGAATTTATCATCATTACTCCAGTCTTCAGTGTCACATGATCCTTCACAAATCATTCAATATGAGGATTTGATGCTCAACAAACATTTATGATTATTCAGCTTTGACAAATTCAATAAACAAATCCAGCTTTGACCACAGGAATAAATGACACTTTACTATATATTCACATAGAAAACGTAGCCTTGGTGAGCAGAAGAGTCTTCTTTAAAAACATTATAAAATCTTACCATTCTCAAACTTTTGACTGGTAGTGTATATTTATTTATAATATTGTATCATTGTTTTTTTAAATTTTGTGAGAAAAAAAAAACAGAATTATTATTTCTATTTTTCATGGCATGGAACAAAGCATTTTCCTCTATCTTTTTGTGATTTCATCAAGACTGCATGTCACAGTGTCTTATAGTGTGTAACCTTCCTTCTGTCAGCCTTGTGTCCTGAGTAAACTGCTGTGGCTCAGTGTGCTCATAAGCATGTGCATTTATAACCTCTGTTCAAATGCAATGCAATATTTCAGCTGGTGTATTGTGGGTCTTCCGGTTACTCTGCTTGGTGAAGCGTTTACTCTATTTGTTGACAGCTGCATTTTCTTGCAAACACATATGTGACATGTAAAGGTGGAGCTTTATTCTCCTGTGCACTCTTGGGAAAAGAAGGGTTTCTGCTTGCTCTTATCCTTTACTCTCTCCCACACATCTGTGCAAATAACCCGGACAGTTCCTAATTGTTTCGAAAGTAAGACATCTGCTCTTTTTTTCAGTGTACGGCGTGACCCTGCTGGTGAATTTCTTCGGCTGTATGGCGTGGATGTTTGGCGGTGGAGGAGTGACTAACTTTGGCATGTCAATCGTATGGCTCGTTCTCTTCACCCCCTGTTCTTATGTGTGCTGGTTCAGACCCATTTACAATGCCTTCAAGTGAGTGCCAGCCTACTAGATTACTATCAAATCATTACATTGTACAGATTTAAAAATGTGATTATATTTTTATTTATCATTATTTATTATTATTATTTTTGATCATTTGTATTTTATGAAATTGATTAATATTTGTATAATAACAATAATAATATGGTAAATGTATAATGAATCCATTATTATTAATTTAATATATAATTAATATTTATTAATTTTAATTAAATTATTTCATAATAATCTTCATCATAATATGGTAAGTGTATATATATATATATATATATATATATATATGATATATTATTTAATTAACAGAATAAAAATTATATATTATTTTCTTAATTTATTCATATTCATTTAATACATAATAATAAAACCAACAACTGATTCATTACACATTTATCATAAAGTTTTAAATCAATATTGTTATATATATTTTTTTAATTAAATGTTTGGTTTTAAATTTAATTATTCGTAATAATCATCATCATAATATGATAAATGTATAATGAATCCATTATTATTTTTATTTTTATTAATTTGAATGAATTTAATTTATATATATAAAAAATATATATAATTTATATATATATTTATAAAATGTAAATGATATATTATTATATATTGTATAAATTAATATATAAATTATTATGATATTTTTTAATTTATTTATATTTATTAATTAAATAAATAATAATAACAACAACAACTGATTCATTACACATTTATCATTAAGTTTTTAGATAAATATTGTTATATTTTTTATTTATTATTTTGTTTAAAACTTAATTATTTGTAATAGTCATCATAATAATATGGTAAATGTATAATAAGTCCATTATTATTGTTATTATTTATTTATTTCATTAAATGTATTTATTTATTTAATTTACTTTATATATATATATATATATATATATATATATATATATATTTATTTATTTATTTTATTTATTTATTTTTTTTTTTTTTTTTTATTAATAAAATATTAATTATATATTATTTTTTAATTTTTTTATATGAATTAAATAAATAATAACAACAACAACAACTGATTCATTACACATTTATCAGTAAGTTTTAGATAAATATTGTTATGTATTTGTTTATTTATTTTATTTATTTTCAGGACCGACAGCTCATTCTACTTCATGGCTTTCTTCTTTGTCTTTATGGCACAACTTTTCATTGCTATAATTCAGGCCATTGGTATTCCAGGGTGGGGTGTTTGGTAAGACCCTTTAAGTGCAAATACATGCACATATTATGCTTAAAAACAATACTCAAATATCAGAATTCTGTATGCTAACATAAATCTCTGCCTGCTGACACTAGAATACTGTATCGATTATTGTATTGTATTTTATGCACATATAACACATGTAATGGTATCATCTGTCTGTCCTGTTTCAGCGGCTGGTTGGGCACCATCTCCTTCTTTGGCACGAGTATCTTCGCCTCCATCATTATGCTAATCCCCACGATCATGTTCACTGCAGTTGCTGCCATTTCATTTATTGCGCTCACTAAGGTACAGCCCTCATTGATCCGCACAGGCACATTTATTAAAGTGGGACAGGCCTCGGTCTGCCTCATTGCTTGTGCAGTCGGCCTGTTTACAGCTGGTTTAGCTGACATGTATATAGAGGACTAGAGGCTGGTTTGTTGTCTGTCGTGTGATGTGTCATTAAGCGGGATGCTGGAGCATGTAGTGGCTGTTAATTAGATGTGAGTGAAAATAAATTATTTACCTTAGTATTTGTGTCTGAAAAAAATCCAATCATAAGCCAGTAAAAATTGGTGATTATCGACCTACATATCTTTAAACTATGGAAACTCGTTTCTGCCACGGAATAAAGAAGGTAATTGCAACTTTATATCTCTCAATTCTGACTTTATATCAATCAATTCTGACTTTATACCTCTCAATTCTGACTTTATATCTCTCAATTCTGACTTTATATCACACAATTCTGACTTTATACCTCTCAATTCTGACTTTATACCTCTCAATTCTGACTTTATATCACTCAATTCTGACTTTATATCACACAATTCTGACTTTATATCTCTCAATTCTGACTTTATATCTCACAATTCTGACTTTATATCTCACAATTCTGACTTTATATCACACAATTCTGACTTTATATCTCTCAATTCTGACTTTATATCTCATAATTCTGACTTTATATCACACAATTCTGACTTTATATCACACAATTCTGACTTTATATCTCACAATTCTGACTTTATATCTCATAATTCTGACTTTATATCACACAATTCTGACTTTATATCAATCAATTCTGACTTTATATCAATCAATTCTGACTTTATATCTCTCAATTCTGACTTTATATCACACAATTCTGACTTTATATCACACAATTCTGACTTTATATCTCACAATTCTGACTTTATATCTCATAATTCTGACTTTATATCACACAATTCTGACTTTATATCACACAATTCTGACTTTATATCACACAATTCTGACTTTATATCACTCAATTCTGACTTTATATCACACAATTCTGACTTTATATCACACAATTCTGACTTTATATCTCATAATTCTGACTTTATATCACACAATTCTGACTTTATATCACACAATTCTGACTTTATATCACACAATTCTGACTTTATATCACTCAATTCTGACTTTATATCAATCAATTCTGACTTTATATCAATCAATTCTGACTTTATATCAATCAATTCTGACTTAATATCTCACAATTCTGACTTTATATCTCACAATTCTGACTTTATATCTCACAATTCTGACTTTATATCTCACAATTCTGACTTTATATCTCACAATTCTGACTTTATATCACTCAATTCTGACTTTATATCTCACAATTCTGACTTTATATCAATCAATTCTGACTTTATATCTCACAATTCTGACTTTATATCACACAATTCTGACTTTATATCTCACAATTCTGACTTTATATCACACAATTCTGACTTTATATCACACAATTCTGACTTTATATCTCACAATTCTGACTTTATATCTCATAATTCTGACTTTATATCTCTCAATTCTGACTTTATATCTCACAATTCTGACTTTATATCAATCAATTCTGACTTTATACCTCTCAATTCTGACTTTATATCACTCAATTCTGACTTTATATCACTCAATTCTGACTTTATATCTCACAATTCTGACTTTATATCACACAATTCTGACTTTATATCTCACAATTCTGACTTTATATCTCTCAATTCTGACTTTATATCTCTCAATTCTGACTTTATACCTCTCAATTCTGACTTTATATCACTCAATTCTGACTTTATATCTCATAATTCTGACTTTATATCTCTCAATTCTGACTTTATACCTCTCAATTCTGACTTTATATCACTCAATTCTGACTTTATATCACACAATTCTGACTTTATATCAATCAATTCTGACTTTATACCTCTCAATTCTGACTTTATATCACTCAATTCTGACTTTATATCTCACAATTCTGACTTTATATCACACAATTCTGACTTTATATCACACAATTCTGACTTTATATCTCATAATTCTGACTTTATATCACACAATTCTGACTTTATATCTCACAATTCTGACTTTATATCTCACAATTCTGACTTTATATCACACAATTCTGACTTTATATCTCTCAATTCTGACTTTATATCTCATAATTCTGACTTTATATCTCACAATTCTGACTTTATATCTCACAATTCTGACTTTATATCACACAATTCTGACTTTATATCTCACAATTCTGACTTTATATCTCATAATTCTGACTTTATATCACTCAATTCTGACTTTATATCTCTCAATTCTGACTTTATATCAATCAATTCTGACTTTATATCAATCAATTCTGACTTTATATCTCATAATTCTGACTTTATATCACTCAATTCTGACTTTATATCTCTCAATTCTGACTTTATATCTCACAATTCTGACTTTATATCTCTCAATTCTGACTTTATATCTCTCAATTCTGACTTTATATCTCACAATTCTGACTTTATATCACACAATTCTGACTTTATATCTCACAATTCTGACTTTATATCTCACAATTCTGACTTTATATCACACAATTCTGACTTTATATCTCACAATTCTGACTTTATATCTCTCAATTCTGACTTTATATCACACAATTCTGACTTTATATCTCACAATTCTGACTTTATATCACACAATTCTGACTTTATATCACACAATTCTGACTTTATATCACACAATTCTGACTTTATATCACACAATTCTGACTTTATATCACACAATTCTGACTTTATATCTCATAATTCTGACTTTATATCTCACAATTCTGACTTTATATCTCACAATTCTGACTTTATATCACTCAATTCTGACTTTATATCTCACAATTCTGACTTTATATCTCACAATTCTGACTTTATATCTCACAATTCTGACTTTATATCTCACAATTCTGACTTTATATCACACAATTCTGACTTTTAATCACACGATTCTGACTTTATATCACACGATTCTGACTTTATATCTCACAATTCTGACTTTATATCACACAATTCTGACTTTATATCTCACAATTCTGACTTTATATCACACAATTCTGACTTTATATCACACAATTCTGACTTTATATCTCACAATTCTGACTTTATATCTCACAATTCTGACTTTATATCACACAATTCTGACTTTATATCTCACAATTCTGACTTTATATCTCACAATTCTGACTTTATATCACACAATCTGACTTTTAATCACACGATTCTGACTTTATATCACACGATTCTGACTTTATATCTCACAATTCTGACTTTATATCACACAATTCTGACTTTATATCTCACAATTCTGACTTTATATCACACAATTCTGACTTTATATCACACAATTCTGACTTTATATCTCACAATTCTGACTTTATATCTCACAATTCTGACTTTATATCACACAATTCTGACTTTATATCTCACAATTCTGACTTTATATCTCACAATTCTGACTTTATATCTCACAATTCTGACTTTATATCACTCAATTCTGACTTTATATCTCACAATTCTGACTTTATATCAATCAATTCTGACTTTATATCTCACAATTCTGACTTTATATCACACAATTCTGACTTTATATCTCACAATTCTGACTTTATATCACACAATTCTGACTTTATATCTCACAATTCTGACTTTATATCTCACAATTCTGACTTTATATCTCATAATTCTGACTTTATATCACACAATTCTGACTTTATATCAATCAATTCTGACTTTATATCACTCAATTCTGACTTTATATCTCACAATTCTGACTTTATATCTCATAATTCTGACTTTATATCACACAATTCTGACTTTATATCAATCAATTCTGACTTTATATCACTCAATTCTGACTTTATATCTCACAATTCTGACTTTATATCAATCAATTCTGACTTTATATCTCACAATTCTGACTTTATATCACACAATTCTGACTTTATATCTCACAATTCTGACTTTATATCACACAATTCTGACTTTATATCTCACAATTCTGACTTTATATCTCACAATTCTGACTTTATATCTCATAATTCTGACTTTATATCACACAATTCTGACTTTATATCACACAATTCTGACTTTATATCTCACAATTCTGACTTTATATCTCACAATTCTGACTTTATATCTCATAATTCTGACTTTATATCACACAATTCTGACTTTATATCAATCAATTCTGACTTATATCAATCAATTCTGACTTTATATCACACAATTCTGACTTTATATCACACAATTCTGACTTTATATCTCACAATTCTGACTTTATATCTCATAATTCTGACTTTATATCACACAATTCTGACTTTATATCACACAATTCTGACTTTATATCTCATAATTCTGACTTTATATCACACAATTCTGACTTTATATCACACAATTCTGACTTTATATCTCACAATTCTGACTTTATATCTCATAATTCTGACTTTATATCACACAATTCTGACTTTATATCACACAATTCTGACTTTATATCACACAATTCTGACTTTATATCACACAATTCTGACTTTATATCACTCAATTCTGACTTTATATCTCATCAATTCTGACTTTATATCACACAATTCTGACTTTATATCACACAATTCTGACTTTATATCTCACAATTCTGACTTTATATCTCATAATTCTGACTTTATATCACACAATTCTGACTTTATATCACTCAATTCTGACTTTATATCACACAATTCTGACTTTATATCACACAATTCTGACTTTATATCACTCAATTCTGACTTTATATCTCACAATTCTGACTTTATATCTCACAATTCTGACTTTATATCACTCAATTCTGACTTTATATCACACAATTCTGACTTTATATCACTCAATTCTGACTTTATATCACTCAATTCTGACTTTATATCTCACAATTCTGACTTTATATCTCATAATTCTGACTTTATATCACACAATTCTGACTTTATCAATCAATTCTGACTTTATATCACTCAATTCTGACTTTATATCACACAATTCTGACTTTATATCTCTCAATTCTGACTTTATATCTCACAATTCTGACTTTATATCTCACAATTCTGACTTTATATCACACAATTCTGACTTTATATCAATCAATTCTGACTTTATATCACTCAATTCTGACTTTATATCTCTCAATTCTGACTTTATATCTCACAATTCTGACTTTATATCTCTCAATTCTGACTTTATATCTCTCAATTCTGACTTTATATCAATCAATTCTGACTTTATATCTCTCAATTCTGACTTTATATCTCACAATTCTGACTTTATATCTCACAATTCTGACTTTATATCTCACAATTCTGACTTTATATCTCTCAATTCTGACTTTATATCTCACAATTCTGACTTTATATCTCACAATTCTGACTTTATATCTCACAATTCTGACTTTATATCTCACAATTCTGACTTTATATCTCACAATTCTGACTTTATATCTCACAATTCTGACTTTATATCTCACAATTCTGACTTTATATCTCACAATTCTGACTTTATATCTCACAATTCTGACTTTATATCTCTCAATTCTGACTTTATATCTCACAATTCTGACTTTATATCTCACAATTCTGACTTTATATCTCACAATTCTGACTTTATATCACACAATTCTGACTTTATATCACACAATTCTGACTTTATATCTCACAATTCTGACTTTATATCACACAATTCTGACTTTATATCTCACAATTCTGACTTTATATCTCACAATTCTGACTTTATATCACACAATTCTGACTTTATATCTCACAATTCTGACTTTATATCTCACAATTCTGACTTTATATCACACAATTCTGACTTTATATCAATCAATTCTGACTTTATATCTCTCAATTCTGACTTTATATCACACAATTCTGACTTTATATCACACAATTCTGACTTTATATCACACAATTCTGACTTTATATCACACAATTCTGACTTTATATCACTCAATTCTGACTTTATATCACACAATTCTGACTTTATATCTCTCAATTCTGACTTTATATCTCACAATTCTGACTTTATATCTCACAATTCTGACTTTATATCTCTCAATTCTGACTTTATATCACACAATTCTGACTTTATATCACTCAATTCTGACTTTATATCTCTCAATTCTGACTTTATATCACACAATTCTGACTTTATATCACACAATTCTGACTTTATATCACACAATTCTGACTTTATATCACACAATTCTGACTTTATATCACTCAATTCTGACTTTATATCACACAATTCTGACTTTATATCTCTCAATTCTGACTTTATATCTCACAATTCTGACTTTATATCTCACAATTCTGACTTTATATCACACAATTCTGACTTTATATCTCTCAATTCTGACTTTATATCTCATAATTCTGACTTTATATCACACAATTCTGACTTTATATCACACAATTCTGACTTTATATCTCACAATTCTGACTTTATATCTCATCAATTCTGACTTTATATCACACAATTCTGACTTTATATCAATCAATTCTGACTTATATCAATCAATTCTGACTTTATATCTCTCAATTCTGACTTTATATCACACAATTCTGACTTTATATCACACAATTCTGACTTTATATCTCACAATTCTGACTTTATATCTCAATAATTCTGACTTTATATCACACAATTCTGACTTTATATCACACAATTCTGACTTTATATCACACAATTCTGACTTTATATCACTCAATTCTGACTTTATATCACACAATTCTGACTTTATATCACACAATTCTGACTTTATATCTCATAATTCTGACTTTATATCACACAATTCTGACTTTATATCACACAATTCTGACTTTATATCACACAATTCTGACTTTATATCACTCAATTCTGACTTTATATCATCAATTCTGACTTTATATCAATCAATTCTGACTTTATATCAATCAATTCTGACTTAATATCTCACAATTCTGACTTTATATCTCACAATTCTGACTTTATATCTCACAATTCTGACTTTATATCTCACAATTCTGACTTTATATCTCACAATTCTGACTTTATATCACTCAATTCTGACTTTATATCTCACAATTCTGACTTTATATCAATCAATTCTGACTTTATATCTCACAATTCTGACTTTATATCACACAATTCTGACTTTATATCTCACAATTCTGACTTTATATCACACAATTCTGACTTTATATCACACAATTCTGACTTTATATCTCACAATTCTGACTTTATATCTCATAATTCTGACTTATATCTCTCAATTCTGACTTTAATATCTCACAATTCTGACTTTATATCAATCAATTCTGACTTTATACCTCTCAATTCTGACTTTATATCACTCAATTCTGACTTTATATCACTCAATTCTGACTTTATATCTCACAATTCTGACTTTATATCACACAATTCTGACTTTATATCTCACAATTCTGACTTTATATCTCTCAATTCTGACTTTATATCTCTCAATTCTGACTTTATACCTCTCAATTCTGACTTTATATCACTCAATTCTGACTTTATATCTCATAATTCTGACTTTATATCTCTCAATTCTGACTTTATACCTCTCAATTCTGACTTTATATCACTCAATTCTGACTTTATATCACACAATTCTGACTTTATATCAATCAATTCTGACTTTATACCTCTCAATTCTGACTTTATATCACTCAATTCTGACTTTATATCTCACAATTCTGACTTTATATCACACAATTCTGACTTTATATCACACAATTCTGACTTTATATCTCATAATTCTGACTTTATATCACACAATTCTGACTTTATATCTCACAATTCTGACTTTATATCTCACAATTCTGACTTTATATCACACAATTCTGACTTTATATCTCTCAATTCTGACTATATCTCATAATTCTGACTTTATATCTCACAATTCTGACTTTATATCTCACAATTCCTGACTTTATATCACACAATTCTGACTTTATATCTCACAATTCTGACTTTATATCTCATAATTCTGACTTTATATCACTCAATTCTGACTTTATATCTCTCAATTCTGACTTTATATCAATCAATTCTGACTTTATATCAATCAATTCTGACTTTATATCTCATAATTCTGACTTTATATCACTCAATTCTGACTTTATATCTCTCAATTCTGACTTTATATCTCACAATTCTGACTTTATATCTCTCAATTCTGACTTTATATCTCTCAATTCTGACTTTATATCTCACAATT
>CM077206.1:39211658-39476658 GCA_039654625.1 Rhinogobio ventralis
AATTCTGACTTTATATCTCACAATTCTGACTTTATATCTCACAATTCTGACTTTATATCACACAATTCTGACTTTATATCTCACAATTCTGACTTTATATCTCACAATTCTGACTTTATATCTCACAATTCTGACTTTATATCACTCAATTCTGACTTTATATCTCACAATTCTGACTTTATATCAATCAATTCTGACTTTATATCTCACAATTCTGACTTTATATCACACAATTCTGACTTTATATCTCACAATTCTGACTTTATATCACACAATTCTGACTTTATATCTCACAATTCTGACTTTATATCTCATAATTCTGACTTTATATCACACAATTCTGACTTTATATCAATCAATTCTGACTTTATATCACTCAATTCTGACTTTATATCTCACAATTCTGACTTTATATCTCATAATTCTGACTTTATATCACACAATTCTGACTTTATATCAATCAATTCTGACTTTATATCACTCAATTCTGACTTTATATCTCACAATTCTGACTTTATATCAATCAATTCTGACTTTATATCTCACAATTCTGACTTTATATCACACAATTCTGACTTTATATCTCACAATTCTGACTTTATATCACACAATTCTGACTTTATATCTCACAATTCTGACTTTATATCTCACAATTCTGACTTTATATCTCATAATTCTGACTTTATATCACACAATTCTGACTTTATATCACACAATTCTGACTTTATATCTCACAATTCTGACTTTATATCTCACAATTCTGACTTTATATCTCATAATTCTGACTTTATATCACACAATTCTGACTTTATATCAATCAATTCTGACTTTATATCAATCAATTCTGACTTTATATCACACAATTCTGACTTTATATCACACAATTCTGACTTTATATCTCACAATTCTGACTTTATATCTCATAATTCTGACTTTATATCACACAATTCTGACTTTATATCACACAATTCTGACTTTATATCTCATAATTCTGACTTTATATCACACAATTCTGACTTTATATCACACAATTCTGACTTTATATCTCACAATTCTGACTTTATATCTCATAATTCTGACTTTATATCACACAATTCTGACTTTATATCACACAATTCTGACTTTATATCACACAATTCTGACTTTATATCACACAATGCTGACTTTATATCACTCAATTCTGACTTTATATCTCATAATTCTGACTTTATATCACACAATTCTGACTTTATATCTCACAATTCTGACTTTATATCTCATAATTCTGACTTTATATCACACAATTCTGACTTTATATCACACAATTCTGACTTTATATCACACAATTCTGACTTTATATCACTCAATTCTGACTTTATATCACACAATTCTGACTTTATATCTCACAATTCTGACTTTATATCACTCAATTCTGACTTTATATCACACAATTCTGACTTTATATCAATCAATTCTGACTTTATATCACTCAATTCTGACTTTATATCTCACAATTCTGACTTTATATCTCATAATTCTGACTTTATATCACACAATTCTGACTTTATATCAATCAATTCTGACTTTATATCACTCAATTCTGACTTTATATCACACAATTCTGACTTTATATCACTCAATTCTGACTTTATATCTCACAATTCTGACTTTATATCTCATAATTCTGACTTTATATCACACAATTCTGACTTTATATCAATCAATTCTGACTTTATATCAATCAATTCTGACTTTATATCTCTCAATTCTGACTTTATATCTCACAATTCTGACTTTATATCACACAATTCTGACTTTATATCTCACAATTCTGACTTTATATCTCACAATTCTGACTTTATATCTCATAATTCTGACTTTATATCACACAATTCTGACTTTATATCAATCAATTCTGACTTTATATCAATCAATTCTGACTTTATATCTCTCAATTCTGACTTTATATCACACAATTCTGACTTTATATCACACAATTCTGACTTTATATCTCACAATTCTGACTTTATATCTCATAATTCTGACTTTATATCACACAATTCTGACTTTATATCACACAATTCTGACTTTATATCTCATAATTCTGACTTTATATCACACAATTCTGACTTTATATCACACAATTCTGACTTTATATCACACAATTCTGACTTTATATCACACAATTCTGACTTTATATCTCACAATTCTGACTTTATATCACACAATTCTGACTTTATATCACACAATTCTGACTTTATATCTCTCAATTCTGACTTTATATCTCATAATTCTGACTTTATATCACACAATTCTGACTTTATATCACACAATTCTGACTTTATATCTCACAATTCTGACTTTATATCTCATAATTCTGACTTTATATCACACAATTCTGACTTTATATCAATCAATTCTGACTTTATATCAATCAATTCTGACTTTATATCTCTCAATTCTGACTTTATATCACACAATTCTGACTTTATATCACACAATTCTGACTTTATATCTCACAATTCTGACTTTATATCTCATAATTCTGACTTTATATCACACAATTCTGACTTTATATCACACAATTCTGACTTTATATCTCATAATTCTGACTTTATATCACACAATTCTGACTTTATATCACACAATTCTGACTTTATATCTCACAATTCTGACTTTATATCTCACAATTCTGACTTTATATCACACAATTCTGACTTTATATCTCTCAATTCTGACTTTATATCTCATAATTCTGACTTTATATCACTCAATTCTGACTTTATATCACACAATTCTGACTTTATATCTCACAATTCTGACTTTATATCTCACAATTCTGACTTTATATCACACAATTCTGACTTTATATCTCACAATTCTGACTTTATATCTCATAATTCTGACTTTATATCACTCAATTCTGACTTTATATCTCACAATTCTGACTTTATATCAATCAATTCTGACTTTATATCAATCAATTCTGACTTTATATCTCATAATTCTGACTTTATATCACTCAATTCTGACTTTATATCTCACAATTCTGACTTTATATCTCTCAATTCTGACTTTATATCTCTCAATTCTGACTTTATATCTCACAATTCTGACTTTATATCACACAATTCTGACTTTATATCTCACAATTCTGACTTTATATCACACAATTCTGACTTTATATCACACAATTCTGACTTTATATCACTCAATTCTGACTTTATATCACACAATTCTGACTTTATATCACACAATTCTGACTTTATATCACACAATTCTGACTTTATATCTCATAATTCTGACTTTATATCTCACAATTCTGACTTTATATCACACAATTCTGACTTTATATCACTCAATTCTGACTTTATATCTCACAATTCTGACTTTATATCTCACAATTCTGACTTTATATCTCACAATTCTGACTTTATATCTCACAATTCTGACTTTATATCTCATAATTCTGACTTTATATCACACAATTCTGACTTTATATCACACAATTCTGACTTTATATCTCACAATTCTGACTTTATATCTCATAATTCTGACTTTATATCACACAATTCTGACTTTATATCAATCAATTCTGACTTTATATCTCATAATTCTGACTTTATATCACACAATTCTGACTTTATATCACACAATTCTGACTTTATATCTCACAATTCTGACTTTATATCTCATAATTCTGACTTTATATCACACAATTCTGACTTTATATCAATCAATTCTGACTTTATATCAATCAATTCTGACTTTATATCACACAATTCTGACTTTATATCACACAATTCTGACTTTATATCTCACAATTCTGACTTTATATCTCATAATTCTGACTTTATATCTCACAATTCTGACTTTTAATCACACATTCTGACTTTATATCACACAATTCTGACTTTATATCACACAATTCTGACTTTATATCACACAATTCTGACTTTATATCTCACAATTCTGACTTTATATCACACAATTCTGACTTTATATCTCTCAATTCTGACTTTATATCTCATAATTCTGACTTTATATCACACAATTCTGACTTTATATCACACAATTCTGACTTTATATCACACAATTCTGACTTTATATCACACAATTCTGACTTTATATCTCACAATTCTGACTTTATATCACTCAATTCTGACTTTATATCTCGCAATTCTGACTTTATATCTCACAATTCTGACTTTATATCACACAATTCTGACTTTATTATATCTCTCAATTCTGACTTTATATCTCATAATTCTGACTTTATATCACACAATTCTGACTTTATATCACACAATTCTGACTTTATATCACACAATTCTGGACTTTATATCACACAATTCTGACTTTATATCTCACAATTCTGACTTTATATCCCACAATTCTACTTTATATCTCTCAATTCTGACTTTATATCATATTCTGACTTTATATCACACAATTCTGACTTTATATCACACAATTCTGACTTTATATCTCACAATTCTGACTTTATATCACACAATTCTGACTTTATATCTCTCAATTCTGACTTTATATCTCATAATTCTGACTTTATATCACACAATTCTGACTTTATATCACACAATTCTGACTTTATATCACACAATTCTGACTTTATATCACACAATTCTGACTTTATATCTCACAATTCTGACTTTATATCACTCAATTCTGACTTTATATCTCGCAATTCTGACTTTATATCTCGCAATTCTGACTTTATATCTCACAATTCTGACTTTATATCTCTCAATTCTGACTTTATATCTCATAATTCTGACTTTATATCACACAATTCTGACTTTATATCACACAATTCTGACTTTATATCACACAATTCTGACTTTATATCACACAATTCTGACTTTATATCTCTCAATTCTGACTTTATATCTCATAATTCTGACTTTATATCACACAATTCTGACTTTATATCACACAATTCTGACTTTATATCTCATAATTCTGACTTTATATCACACAATTCTGACTTTATATCAATCAATTCTGACTTTATATCAATCAATTCTGACTTTATATCTCTCAATTCTGACTTTATATCACACAATTCTGACTTTATATCACACAATTCTGACTTTATATCTCACAATTCTGACTTTATATCTCATAATTCTGACTTTACATCACACAATTCTGACTTTATATCACACAATTCTGACTTTATATCACACAATTCTGACTTTATATCACACAATTCTGACTTTATATCACACAATTCTGACTTTATATCTCACAATTCTGACTTTATATCACACAATTCTGACTTTATATCTCTCAATTCTGACTTTATATCTCATAATTCTGACTTTATATCACACAATTCTGACTTTATATCACGCAATTCTGACTTTATATCTCTCAATTCTGACTTTATATCTCATAATTCTGACTTTATATCACACAATTCTGACTTTATATCTCTCAATTCTGACTTTATATCTCATAATTCTGACTTTATATCACACAATTCTGACTTTATATCACACAATTCTGACTTTATATCTCTCAATTCTGACTTTATATCTCATAATTCTGACTTTATATCACACAATTCTGACTTTATATCACACAATTCTGACTTTATATCTCACAATTCTGACTTTATATCACACAATTCTGACTTTATATCTCTCAATTCTGACTTTATATCTCATAATTCTGACTTTATATCACACAATTCTGACTTTATATCACACAATTCTGACTTTATATCTCATAATTCTGACTTTATATCAATCAATTCTGACTTTATATCTCTCAATTCTGACTTTATATCACACAATTCTGACTTTATATCACACAATTCTGACTTTATATCTCACAATTCTGACTTTATATCTCATAATTCTGACTTTATATCACACAATTCTGACTTTATATCACACAATTCTGACTTTATATCTCATAATTCTGACTTTATATCACACAATTCTGACTTTATATCACACAATTCTGACTTTATATCACACAATTCTGACTTTATATCACACAATTCTGACTTTATATCACACAATTCTGACTTTATATCTCACAATTCTGACTTTATATCACACAATTCTGACTTTATATCACACAATTCTGACTTTATATCACACAATTCTGACTTTATATCTCACAATTCTGACTTTATATCACACAATTCTGACTTTATATCACACAATTCTGACTTTATATCACACAATTCTGACTTTATATCACACAATTCTGACTTTATATCACACAATTCTGACTTTATATCACACAATTCTGACTTTATATCTCACAATTCTGACTTTATATCACACAATTCTGACTTTATATCACACAATTCTGACTTTATATCTCTCAATTCTGACTTTATATCTCATAATTCTGACTTTATATCACACAATTCTGACTTTATATCACACAATTCTGACTTTATATCTCACAATTCTGACTTTATATCTCATAATTCTGACTTTATATCACACAATTCTGACTTTATATCAATCAATTCTGACTTTATATCAATCAATTCTGACTTTATATCTCTCAATTCTGACTTTATATCACACAATTCTGACTTTATATCACACAATTCTGACTTTATATCTCACAATTCTGACTTTATATCTCATAATTCTGACTTTATATCACACAATTCTGACTTTATATCACACAATTCTGACTTTATATCTCATAATTCTGACTTTATATCACACAATTCTGACTTTATATCACACAATTCTGACTTTATATCACACAATTCTGACTTTATATCACACAATTCTGACTTTATATCTCACAATTCTGACTTTATATCTCACAATTCTGACTTTATATCACACAATTCTGACTTTATATCTCTCAATTCTGACTTTATATCTCATAATTCTGACTTTATATCACTCAATTCTGACTTTATATCTCTCAATTCTGACTTTATATCTCACAATTCTGACTTTATATCAATCAATTCTGACTTTATATCAATCAATTCTGACTTTATATCTCATAATTCTGACTTTATATCACTCAATTCTGACTTTATATCTCTCAATTCTGACTTTATATCTCACAATTCTGACTTTATATCTCTCAATTCTGACTTTATATCTCTCAATTCTGACTTTATATCTCACAATTCTGACTTTATATCACACAATTCTGACTTTATATCTCATAATTCTGACTTTATATCTCACAATTCTGACTTTATATCACACAATTCTGACTTTATATCACTCAATTCTGACTTTATATCTCACAATTCTGACTTTATATCTCACAATTCTGACTTTATATCTCACAATTCTGACTTTATATCTCACAATTCTGACTTTATATCTCATAATTCTGACTTTATATCACACAATTCTGACTTTATATCACACAATTCTGACTTTATATCTCACAATTCTGACTTTATATCTCATAATTCTGACTTTATATCACACAATTCTGACTTTATATCAATCAATTCTGACTTTATATCTCATAATTCTGACTTTATATCACACAATTCTGACTTTATATCACACAATTCTGACTTTATATCTCACAATTCTGACTTTATATCTCATAATTCTGACTTTATATCACACAATTCTGACTTTATATCAATCAATTCTGACTTTATATCAATCAATTCTGACTTTATATCACACAATTCTGACTTTATATCACACAATTCTGACTTTATATCTCACAATTCTGACTTTATATCTCATAATTCTGACTTTATATCTCACAATTCTGACTTTTAATCACACGATTCTGACTTTATATCACACAATTCTGACTTTATATCACACAATTCTGACTTTATATCACACAATTCTGACTTTATATCTCACAATTCTGACTTTATATCACACAATTCTGACTTTATATCTCTCAATTCTGACTTTATATCTCATAATTCTGACTTTATATCACACAATTCTGACTTTATATCACACAATTCTGACTTTATATCACACAATTCTGACTTTATATCACACAATTCTGACTTTATATCTCACAATTCTGACTTTATATCACTCAATTCTGACTTTATATCTCGCAATTCTGACTTTATATCTCACAATTCTGACTTTATATCACACAATTCTGACTTTATATCTCTCAATTCTGACTTTATATCTCATAATTCTGACTTTATATCACACAATTCTGACTTTATATCACACAATTCTGACTTTATATCACACAATTCTGACTTTATATCACACAATTCTGACTTTATATCTCACAATTCTGACTTTATATCACACAATTCTGACTTTATATCTCTCAATTCTGACTTTATATCTCATAATTCTGACTTTATATCACACAATTCTGACTTTATATCACACAATTCTGACTTTATATCTCACAATTCTGACTTTATATCACACAATTCTGACTTTATATCTCTCAATTCTGACTTTATATCTCATAATTCTGACTTTATATCACACAATTCTGACTTTATATCACACAATTCTGACTTTATATCACACAATTCTGACTTTATATCACACAATTCTGACTTTATATCTCACAATTCTGACTTTATATCACACAATTCTGACTTTATATCTCTCAATTCTGACTTTATATCTCATAATTCTGACTTTATATCACACAATTCTGACTTTATATCACACAATTCTGACTTTATATCTCATAATTCTGACTTTATATCACACAATTCTGACTTTATATCAATCAATTCTGACTTTATATCAATCAATTCTGACTTTATATCACACAATTCTGACTTTATATCACACAATTCTGACTTTATATCTCTCAATTCTGACTTTATATCTCATAATTCTGACTTTATATCACACAATTCTGACTTTATATCACACAATTCTGACTTTATATCTCATAATTCTGACTTTATATCACACAATTCTGACTTTATATCAATCAATTCTGACTTTATATCTCTCAATTCTGACTTTATATCACACAATTCTGACTTTATATCACACAATTCTGACTTTATATCTCACAATTCTGACTTTATATCTCATAATTCTGACTTTACATCACACAATTCTGACTTTATATCACACAATTCTGACTTTATATCACACAATTCTGACTTTATATCACACAATTCTGACTTTATATCACACAATTCTGACTTTATATCACACAATTCTGACTTTATATCTCACAATTCTGACTTTATATCACACAATTCTGACTTTATATCTCTCAATTCTGACTTTATATCTCATAATTCTGACTTTATATCACACAATTCTGACTTTATATCACGCAATTCTGACTTTATATCTCTCAATTCTGACTTTATATCTCATAATTCTGACTTTATATCACACAATTCTGACTTTATATCTCTCAATTCTGACTTTATATCTCATAATTCTGACTTTATATCACACAATTCTGACTTTATATCACACAATTCTGACTTTATATCTCTCAATTCTGACTTTATATCTCATAATTCTGACTTTATATCACACAATTCTGACTTTATATCACACAATTCTGACTTTATATCTCACAATTCTGACTTTATATCACACAATTCTGACTTTATATCTCTCAATTCTGACTTTATATCTCATAATTCTGACTTTATATCACACAATTCTGACTTTATATCACACAATTCTGACTTTATATCTCTCAATTCTGACTTTATATCTCATAATTCTGACTTTATATCACACAATTCTGACTTTATATCACACAATTCTGACTTTATATCTCATAATTCTGACTTTATATCACTCAATTCTGACTTTATATCACACAATTCTGACTTTATATCACACAATTCTGACTTTATATCACACAATTCTGACTTTATATCACACAATTCTGACTTTATATCAATCAATTCTGACTTTATATCAATCAATTCTGACTTTATATCACACAATTCTGACTTTATATCTCTCAATTCTGACTTTATATCACACAATTCTGACTTTATATCTCACAATTCTGACTTTATATCTCATAATTCTGACTTTATATCACACAATTCTGACTTTATATCACACAATTCTGACTTTATATCACACAATTCTGACTTTATATCTCATAATTCTGACTTTATATCACACAATTCTGACTTTATATCACTCAATTCTGACTTTATATCTCATAATTCTGACTTTATATCTCACAATTCTGACTTTATATCACACAATTCTGACTTTATATCACACAATTCTGACTTTATATCACACAATTCTGACTTTATATCACACAATTCTGACTTTATATCTCATAATTCTGACTTTATATCACACAATTCTGACTTTTTATCACTCAATTCTGACTTTATATCACACAATTCTGACTTTATATCACACAATTCTGACTTTATATCACACAATTCTGACTTTATATCACACAATTCTGACTTTATATCACACAATTCTGACTTTATATCTCATAATTCTGACTTTATATCACACAATTCTGACTTTATATCACACAATTCTGACTTTATATCACACAATTCTGACTTTATATCACACAATTCTGACTTTATATCTCACAATTCTGACTTTATATCTCTCAATTCTGACTTTATATCACGCAATTCTGACTTTTTTTCTCTGAATATTTTTACATCTTCAATTCAGAATTTTTTTTATCCAATTATTTTAATCTATCCCAATTCTGACTTTTTTTTCTCTCTGAATTATGACTTTACACTTTAAAATTCAGACTTTTTTACTCAGAATTCTTACAAATTTTCTACACCTCGCAATTCTGACCATTTTTCCGGAATTCAGATTTTTTTTTTCTCTGAATATTTTTTACATCTTTCAATTATTGATAAAAAAAATATTTTTTTTTTTACATTTCACAATTCTGACTTTTTACATCTTGCAATTCTTTTTTTTTCCACCATGGAATGAAAAACTAAAGATCTTAATTTTAACTTTTTATCTCACAATTCAGACATTTCTTCTCAGAATGACATATTTTGTATATCTAGGGAAAAAGTATGAAATGTGAGAAAAATTCACAATAAAGTTTTACATTTTTTTTAACCCATGGCAGAAATAAGCTTCCATATAAAACTGTTACTGATTAATATTATTGCTTATTTTTCTCTGTTTAAATAATCGGGCCCTTGAATATTTGCTGTGTATTGGCAGATTCATAACTTCTACCGAGGCAGTGGAGGCAGCATGAGTAAAGCACAGGAGGAGTGGGTGTCTGGCGCCTGGAAAAACCCTCACGTTCAGCAGGCAGCGCAGCAGGCAGCTCTGGGGGCCATGCAGGGCCCGCTGACCCCGCAGTACTCCACACCCTCCTACGACAACACCATGTAAAACACCACCAAACCATGAATAATGGATAGATCAGGCCGAGCGGGAAACCTGTTGTTGGCCTTAGCTGATCGTGATGTGATGTAGCTGAAATACGAGGTGGAACCTCACAAGGTGGTGGCGTGATGCTTCGGATGCTTCGGATTTTTAATTAATTTTTTTTAAATGTATGTGTGTTTGTTTTGAGTTTTGTGTATATTATAGCCTACTTTTGCTGTTATGCGACAGTATTTAATTAGAAATGAGTTTATCAATCAGGGAAAACCAGGAGATATCAGGGCATTTTAAAATTGTGTAGAATTTTTATAAAATATATAAAACATACAAGGGAATTTTAATTAAATATATAAAACATCCTGGACATTTCTAAAGTAAATATGAATATTTTTAAAATATGAATTCAGATAGATTTTTTTTTTGTGTGTGAGCACAGTTTATGAAATGATTTTTAAACATTTTTAAAAAGATAATTTTTGTAGTGAATATATATTTTTTTCTAGTTATTCTAAATTATTTAAAATGCTAGAAACTGCTCACGTGAGTGTAATATGAAATTACTAATCATAAATGACTAGTAGACAGGTTGCTCTCTTGATCAATTACATTTTACTTATTTTGTTTTAATTTCAGATATACTGTATGTGTAGAAAATATTTAGTCAAACTGAAGGGCCTCTGTTTTGTCAGGTCACTGAAACATGGTTTGTGAGTATAAATGCATTACATTTATTGAAGAACGCTGAGCCGCAGATTCCTTTAATATATACATGAAAAGGGAGTCTTCACTGTTTTCGAAGAAATATTAGAGATTGGTTTTCCATGTAAAACTAGTGTTACAGATTTGTGACTGTAATGAAATTAAATAAAGCAGGAGCATCTGAATGAACCAATAAACTCAAGTAAACGTGTGTCCTCTTTGGGCTTCATGTATGAAAGCATGAAGTGTTTTGTCCAGCAGGGCGCAGTGTTGTTCTAGACTGAGACATTTCCAAACCGGGATTTCCCCAGACACTGCACTGACTTGCAGAATGCAATTGGACAACAACACTATTTTGTCAGGCTAATAACTTGATTCTCAGTTAGGTACACATTTAAGCAGGCACATTTTCGCCGTGGACATCGTCCGAGCGTGTGTCTGAGCCCAGATTAGATTGCTGAAGAAGACCATTTATAGACCATTTGTATCTCCTTGCACAGAGTAATGATCGGATCATTCACATTAGAGAGTATCAACAACACTGCCATAAACATCACTGACGTCCTCTGCTTTAGCAGGAACACACTCGATTTGCTCTAACACAGAGGCGACGTGTAATAAAACTTGTAGTATGAATTATGAAGATGAGCATATTTGCCAGCTCTCCGCTTAAATCAAATTGTTTTATGGAGTATAACCAATAAAGTCAGCACCATCACAGTGAAGCATATGTTCTTTATATCACTGACTACTGTCTATTATATCGCATCGAACCTAGAGCCTTGTAAAGGTACAGTATGTTACTGACAGCAAAGGCCCTGATGTTTTAGTGCTCCTATAGATCAATGACTCTAGCAAGGTCAAGGTCATGGATTGGATTCCCAGGAAACTCATGATAATAAAACATAGCTTGATGGTTACAGCTCTATGACTGTACTGTATTGTTTTGTGTTTTATAATACAGCATTGGTATCTTTGTGCACTTCTTTTAGTTGCCTAACAGCATTAATACAGTTGCCGATAGTGAAATCAAATATTGCACATGCATATTAACTGTAGCAGTATTGCAACTATAAGCTAAACTCTAAATTGTGAGGTGGAAATTTGTGTTTTGCAGATGGGAAATTATAGTATGATCTGCCTTAGGGTCTATCTCTGAATATCCTTTACTCCATGACACTCACTGCACGAAACATCTGTTCCTCTGCAATGCTTGGATTAGAAGGAAATGAAGTCATTCTGAACAGGGTTCAAGTTAAGTTAGTGTACCGCATACGCATCTAACAGGGAGCATTCTCAGAACGTTCTGGCAAGGTTCTCTCAAAGTTATAAGCAAACATTCTTCCAGTAACGTTAATAGAGCTTTTCAGTTGGACGTTCTTCTAACATTTTTTAAACTTGTTTCAGAACGTTCAGCGAACATTCCCATAATGTTTGAAGAATGATATAATGGAATGTACCCTTAAAAGGGTCCCCTTTTTACAAGATGTAAAATAAGTCTCTGATGTCCCCAGAGTGTGTATGTGAATTTTTAGCTCAAAATACCCCACAAAGAATTTTTTATAGCATGTCAAAATTGTCACTTTTTGTGTGTCCCTTTAAATGCAAATGAGCTGCTGCTCCCCGCCCCCTTTCTAGAAGAGGGCGGAGCTTCAAGAGCTCATGTTAGCAGCTCTGATTACCTCACGCAGACACACACTGAAAAGGTCAGAAACTGTTCAGCCTTTTATGATCAAACCAGAGTCGGACAATGATGGAGAGACTCAAGAAGAAGAGACAACATGTAGAATGAGACAGGACATTTCTGAATGGATAGATGATGAATTTATGTAGCTGATGTGGAGTTAGTATCTTTAAGTCATCGCTGGTGTGGGAACTGTTGTAAGATGAACAGAGCCAGTGAATATCTGCTGCATAAAGAGAGAACAGGGATAGTTTAGTTTAATTACAGTTATAACTTATGTTGTCATCTTTCTTTATGACATGCTATTGCATTTGTGTTCGTACTGTATCGCAATAAATGTGAAAGACGGATGACAGCTTGAGCGACTCCCAAATGTGCTCGACTACAACAACTTCATTATTCATTCTGTGCCCAAACATCCATAATGAAGGGCTTATGGGTCTCATTCATTGTGAGATGCAATGCAGCACAGTGTATACTATAATATACACTTTAACCCTCTGGGCCTCTTCGGTCAAAAATGACAGAAACATTTTTATTGGAAATGTAAATTTGTTTTGCTTCATTGGAATGGGATGACACTTGGTGACTTTTGTCGCATTAGCTATGTGAACACACGAAAAAATCATGGACATGATTCGGTTGTGTTAAAGGGTCCTTCACGGCTCCTTCGCTGTCAAAAATGACCGACATAGGAAATTATTGGCAAATACGAAAACATATGAAACCTTAGAGAATCTTTTTTTGTGGAACAAACTACAAATCAGCCACTGTGCAGAAAAAAGTGCACAGCAATGACGGGGTGAGACTCTAAAATGTCAAGAGTGCAAAACAGACAAGGATTCAAGGCTTCGGTCACTTTTGACTGCGAAGGAGCCAAGTGTGACCCCTAAAGGAACAGGACCAGAGGTTTAAAAAGAAAGATACAACTTGTTCCCTGGGTTCCTGAGAAAGTCTGTAGACATTCAGGGTAGTGTTCTTGGCCTGCATGAAGGCATGATAAAGTAATGGTGGCTGGGACGTGACTTCATCTGTCTGTTTTGGTCTGTTTACTTTCACCGCGGCAAGTGTGAGACAACAGCTGCTTTACCAGAGCGCTGCATTGCTAGATTACAAAAATGTGTTTTAAAAACATTTGCCATCATTTCCATTAGATTATGAACACATTAATGCTGAATGTTCTCTGAACATACAAAAATGTCCAAAAGTTTTTTTCTTGGTGATACAGACGTTAAAGTTTTGCCTCTTTGTCGCCATCTCTGTTTAAAACCTGCAATTGCAGTTATTTGTGGAATTATCATCTTTATGTGGGTTGTGCATTCGGATGAATCTAATGTTTTGAGGAGTGTGTGTGGCAGTCATTTATTCACCGCACCAGTGTGGATACTAAACTTCAGAATCACAGACTCTACGTCTTGGAAGTACGACCAAAATAAGAATTTTCCCCGCAAAATGTCATCTGAACAAGTAAGTAACATGTCTGCCACTTTTGTTCTGGCCAACTGAGAAAAAAAAGCATTACAATAAATCGCTCTACCAACGCTGATTAAATCTAACGATCGATTGGCTCAGATAACATTAACTGTGCAAACTATTATTATTGATATACTTTATTCTCAAATTGTTAACGTTAACATCAGCATTGCGTGACTGTGTATTTAGTGTGTATTAGCGTTACCTGTAGATTTCAGTTCCTGTACAGTCTAATCTTTTGCTCTTGACTACGGGTGATCTCCAGTTTGTCACTGAGGATTGTCGTTTGGACCTTTCAGGATTACAATCCAGCATCAAAATTATGTTTTATTATTCCAGCTGCTGTAAGAAAAGGCTATAAATGATCCGCCACCTGCAGCATCCTCACATGTGATACTACTAGCTGGACTCCTTCTTTATGTGTACAGACGTGACGTAATGACACAAAGACGAACGGTGACATCCTCAAATTTCCCGCAGAAATCCACCACTACCACTCAAATTATAACACAATACTACAAGTTTACCGTTGTGAATCAGGCTGAGGTAAGGAGATCGTTTTGAACACTGGCTGGTTATGTACTAAAAATAAATTTTAGATCATTTTTAACCAAAAAAAGTTACAAACTGCTTAACATTCCATTTTGACATTCTTTAAACATTACTTTTCTCTGAACATTCTAAAACAAGTAGAAACATTTAAAAAACATTAGATAAACATCCAAATAAACATTTCAGAAAAATTGGTCCATGTGCGCGGCATAATTGTTTTTGAGCTGACATTTTGATAACATTATTGAAGACCAGAGCTATGAATGAACGTTCTACTAACATTACTGGAATAACGTTTATTCATAACTTTGAGAGAACATTGTCAGAACGTTAGCCAAAGTTCTGAGAACGTTCCCTGTTAGTTGTGTTACCACCCCAAAATCATCAGCCAGTGGCCCTCTAACCTTATCAATATTGTGATAAACACACAAGGAACATAATGGGGAATTCAAACTTGGTAAACAGCTCTTGTTTTAAGTCGTGGTCGGGGTGCAGGGAGGTCAGTAGTTGTGAAGGGGAACACATGCAGGAGTCACTCCAGTGAACAGAGGAGCTTTATGTTCTCCCACTCAAGGGTAACAGAGCCGTATACCTGTGTTTTACAAACACACACAAACTCTCTCTATCACACGCAGATGACTGTGTGCAGACACACGCCACGTAGGAATGTCTCTAATGCCCTCTGCCTCTTTTATGGAATTCTCCTTTACTTTATGATCAACACACTCTTGATCTGACAGTGCTGGTTTAAAAGTCGAAAGTAAAGTCAAAGAGGAACTCTGAGACATAAACATCTAATGAGCTTATTATTTGTTTTGTGATGGAATTCTATTTTATTTGTGCACAAGGCCCTGAAGAGTATTCGGACACTTATTCCACTACTAAACTGTCATTGCATTATATACACTAAACTGCCAAAAGTTTTGGGACGCCTCCTTTACATGCACATGAACTTTAATGACATCCCATTCTTAATCCGTAGGGTTTAATATGGAGTTGTCCCACCCTTTGCAGCTATAACAGCTTCAACTCTTCTGGGAAGGCTTTTCACAAGGTTTAGGAGTGTGTTTTTGGGAATTTTTGACCATTCTTCTAGAAACGCATTTGTGAGGTCAGGCACTGATGTTGGACGAGAAGGCCTGGCTCGCAGTCTCCGCTCTAATTCATCCCAAAGGTGTTCTATCGGGATGAGGTCAGGACTCTGTGCAGGCCAGTACAAGTTCCTCCACACCATCCATGTCTTTATGGACTGACGCTTTGTGCACTGGAGCGCAGTCATGTTGGGACAGGAAGGGGCCATCCCCAAACTGTTCCCGCAAAGTTGGGAGCATGAAATTGTCCAAAATGTCATGGCATGCTGAAGCATTAAGAGTTCCTTTCACTGGAACTAAGGGGCCAAGCCCAACCCCTGAAAAACAACCCCACACCATAATCCCCCCTCCACCAAACTTTACACTTGGCACAATGCAGTCAGGCAAATACCGTTCTCCTGGCAACCGCCAAACCCAGACTCGTCCATGCGATTGGCCGACAGAGAAGCGTGACACCACGCCTAAGCATCCCATGCTTTGCATTGCACTTAGTGATGTATGGATGAGCTGCTCGGCCATGGAAACCCATTCCATAAAGCTCTCTACACACTGTTCTTGAGCTCATCTGAAGGCCACAGAAGTTTGGAGGTCTGTAGCTATTGACTCTGCAGAAAGTTGGCAACTTCTGCACACTGTGACCCTCAGCATACCTCTATAGAGTGCCTCTGTGATTTTACGTGGCCTACCACTTTGTGGCTGAGTTGCTGTTGTTCCCAGTGGCTTCCACTTTGTTACATCTGTGGCCATGGAAGTGATTGGAACACCTGAATTAAATGATTTGGAGGGGTGTCCCAATACTTTTGGCAATATAGTGTATATCTCAAACCACAAAACTGGGTTTGATTGTTGCACATGCTCCAATACTCCAACACTGTTATATTATGGATGCTGTTCACAGACATTGAATAAAGACATCTGGCAGATCCATGTTTGGAGGTTTGCCCTTCGTAATCTTACATTACATCAACAGTTGTTTGTCTCATATTGTCTACTTGTATACAGCATTCATCACGTCCTGGCAAACAACTGCCAACAGATAATGTAATCCAAACTTTATTTAAACTCTTAACCCAAGCCTCTGGCTAACTTCTTTGTTTTTTCTTTAATGATGGGACTCGTTGTTTATGAATTATAATCATGCCTGTAAGCTACTGACACACTATGTAGGCATACAATTTCATGATGTGCTATTGAGCAAAATACTTTAGTTCCCTTGACCATTATGATTAACTTTAATAACTTTGTTTGAGTCCCAGAGACCCCAATAATGGATGTGAAAATCAATCAATCAATCAATCAATCAAACAATCAAACAATCAAACAATCAATCAATCAATCAATCAACAAATCAATCAACAAATCAATCAATCAATCACTATAGTTCTAAATCCTACTAGCAACATGCTAATTCATGCTAACAACATGTTAAATAATCCTAGCAACATGGTTATTCCTGCAAGCAATGTGCAAAAAAATGCTAGCAACATGTTAAATCATGCTATCAACATGCTAAATAATGTTTTTTTTATTTTTATTGAACACTAAGAACAAAAACAGAATGAAAATATACATATACAAAGGCATTGATGAATACAAAAAAAAAACAAGTATTAAGCAAGGCACACATTAGTTAGATATACATATAAAAAATTAATTAAAAAGGGGTCTTTTCATTGCTTTTCTAAGAGACCAAGGTCTCTTATTAAATGCTAAATAATGCTGGTGACATGCTAATTCATGCTATTAGCATGTTAAAACATGCTAGTGACATGTTAATTCATGATAGCAAAATGCTAAATCATGTTAGCAAAATGCTAAATCATGTTAACAAAAAGTATACAAAATGCTTAACAAATGTTAAATCATGGTAGCAAAACATGCTAATTCATGTTAGCAAATGTGTTAAAACATGATAGCATCATAATGCTAATTAATGGTAACAACATGATAACAATGGTATCAAAATGTTAAAACAGGCTATCAACATTTTAAACCATGCTAGCTACATGCTAATTCATGTTAACAAAATGTTAAATCATGCTAGTAAAATGCTAGTTCATGTTAGCAATGTCTTAAAACATGTTAGCGAAATGTTCGTTAATGTTAACAAAAGGCTAAATAATGCTAGTGACATCCTAATTCATGCAAACAGAATGTTAAAACTTGCTAGCAAAATGGTAAATCATATTAGCCAAATTTGTTAAATCATATTAGCAACATGTTAAAACATGATAGCATCATGCTAATTCACGCTAGCAGCATGCTAAAACATGATAACATTCTAATTCATTCAAACATGATAACTCATGTTAACAGCATGATACTTCATGCTATCAAATGTTAAAAAATGCTAAAATGTTAAATCATGCTAAAATGTTAAATCATGCTAACAACATGTTAAAACATATTAACATACTGTTAATTAATGATAAATCATGCTAAACATGCTAACAGTGTGGTAATTCATGCTAGAAATGTGTGTTCCCCTGCCGTCCCAAACTTCAACAACAATTTCAATAATTCAATTAAAACTTTAAGCTTGTAAAAGTTATTTTCATGATAACTTCAAAGTTTGTTTACAAACTTTACTCATCTAGTTTTATATATTTATTTTGAGATACTAAGGGCTTTTTGGACATTCATGTATTTCTCATTAAGTTAAGTCACAATTATTCTATAGCTCTTTATACAATACAGATTGTATCAAAGCAGCTTCACAAATATAAGCAGGAAAATAATGTTGCAGAATTCATCAATTATGAAACCAATTCCATTTCAGCTGTAAAGCAGCTCTACAGAAAGACAATAGTGTCATTATTCAATTCAGTTCAATAACAGTCAATGTTGCATTGCATCACCTGCTTTGCCAGTTGAATTAAAAAGCAATGGCCTCACGCATTGGTAAAGATCCCACAGGCATTGGCGTTGGCTCTCTTAAGGAAACACGTGTCCCAAAGTCATCAATGTTTTAAGCCTTGCGCCACATCAGCATCTGTGGATTGAAAGCCTCATCAGGACTAAGAAGCTACTGATGAAGAACCTGTAAAATAAGCAAGTCAGTAAACACCCGCTCTTCCAGAGCCGTTCCCAGTCATTTGTTCCAATTGTCAGAGAGTCTATAAACAAGCGTATCCCTGCAACAATTTTGCCCTGTGTTAGCAGCACCTCTGTAATGAGAATTTATTCCCCCATTGTTCCCTCCACATGGGCTTTTTTTGTCGCCTCAGGAACGGGCCCTTATTTGCAAGTAACTGAGAATTGAGGGTGGAAAGCAAAGGAGGACACAGACGATGTGGGACTCCTGGTGTTTACTGCCAGCAAGCCAAGACAACTCACCTTCTTTATTCCAAGACCTTCAAATGTAATAGCACACATAAATAGAGATGATGAGGAGTTCATTAGCTCAGCCGAATGGCCTCCGCGCCGCACGGAACGCGCTTGCAACCAGCCGTCATTATTAAAGTAAACAAGCCGGTCGCCGAGGCTGAAGTGAAATATCTTCCCGCCTGGGTTTCTCACCATAAGTGATAGTTGAAATATTTTACCGCGGCGCTCGGTCTCCCTCTTCACATCTGAACAGTTCAAAAATAATCTCCCACTGAGTCCGAGTTGTTAATCATTTGATTTAATGGTGGAGAACGGCACTAGTCTGGAGATAAATCACGGCGACATCAAGTCGTTGTGACGTCGTGCTGCCACGTCCCAGAGCACAACAGGCAAACTTGTGTTTCCACACTACACAAGCATCTCATGTTAACTGCCTGCTGTTACATTTTCGCTGTAGCTATACGTGTTATATGCACCAAAATATTCAGTTTATAATCGGATTGATGGTTCAGTCGATCTGAATTAAATTTCGATCAGACTGAAAGTGGTCGTGTAGCCCTGAAATAATCCAATCAACAGGAAAAATTTAAGGACACTAATAAATGCTGGATTACAAAAAAAATATTTCTGGGTTACTTCCGGTCGTTCTCTTGAAGCCAACACAGAAATGACTTAAACTGCAATTCATGGACTGGCCACTAGAGACAGCCAGGAGTCAAATCTGTATCTCCCCCATGTTAAAATGTCCAACTTTACAGCATAAAAAAAAATATGTTTACAGCCTGGTACAAAAAGTGGTTTTGGTATATACGGCTAATTTTGCCCTTCATGATGACTGTGAGAGGGTTGAATTTTTTTTATAGCTCATCCGTTTATATTATATTAAGCCTTAAAGTTCTGCATAATTAAGGGCATGGCCACTTAAGTGACAGGTGAATTGCCGCTGCTGCTGTTTGTCTGCTGTCTGTACTCCACATGTAGTAACCTAGAATACTGTCTATCACTTGATGGCTGCTCTGTCAAGTCCTCGTCGTCAGTGAGGAACCTGGGTGTGCTCTTTGATACCAATCTCTCATTTGAAAGCCACGTTTCTAGCATCTGTAAAACTGCATTCTACCATCTTAAAAATATATCTAAATTACGGCATATGCTTTCAATGCAAAATGCTGAACAGTTAGTTCATGCGTTCATGACCTCAAGGCTAGATTATTGTAATGCTCTACTGGGTGGTTGCACTGCTCGCTTAATAAATAAACTGCAGCTAGTCCAAAACGCAGCAGCTCGAGTTCTTACTAGAACCAGGAAGTATGACCATATTAGCCCGGTTCTGTCAACACTACACTGGCTCCCTATTAAACATCGCATACATTTTAATTACTTACAAATCACTAAATGGTTTAGCTCCCCAGTACTTGAGCGAGCTCTTAACGCATTATACTCCATCACGTCTATTGCGGTCTCAAAACTCTGGCCAGTTGATAATATCAAAATCAACTGCAGGTGGTCGATCCTTTTCCTATTTAGCACCTAAACTCTGGAACAGCCTTCCTAGCATTGTTCGGGAAGCAGACACACTCTGTCAGCTTAAATCTAGACTAAAAACGCATCTCTTTACTATGGCATACACATAAAACATTTTTAATTTATATTTTATTCAAATTGTTAGGCTGCATTAACTAGGTCAGCCGGAACCGGGAACACTTCCCATAACACCTGATGTACTCGTTACATCATAAGAGGAATGGCATCTACGCTAATGTTAGTCTCTCTGTTTATCCCGAGGTTTACTGCAGTCAGCCGGATCCGGGCCGTATCCAGATCAGATGGTAGACCAGCGCCCAGACATTACCAACTCATCCCTGAAGTGTCTGCAGAGACCGGGTCAATTAGTCTACCCTCTGAAATTGCTCATCGACATGGCATCCTCAGTGGATCCATCTCCGGCGTGATGACTCCGATATTTCGAATATTCCTATTTAATAATTGTTTAATCGACACGCCATCCTCAATAAACCCGTCTCCGGCGTGATGCCTCCGATCTTTCGAATATTCCGATCTAATATGACTTCTGACCTATAAGGCTGCCAAAATAATAATCATACACTGTTTGTTAATTGGCCAGAGGAGAACTGGCACCCCGACTGAGCCTGGTTTCTCCCAAGGTTTATTTTTCTCCATTAGGACACCTGATGGAGTTTTGGTTCCTTGCCACTGTCGCCTCTGGCTTGCTCAGTTGGGGACACAAAATTTTCAAATAAATATCCAAATAAATTGAATTACTAAACTAAATTAACTATATCAACTACATTACTTGAATATATATGATAATTGAAATGAGCTGATGACATCACTGTTTTCTCCAGAGCGGCTGTACAGCCGAATCAAATTCTGTTCATTATTTTCCTGTTTAACACTGTGAAGCTGCTTTGAAACAATCTGCATTGTAAAAAGCGCTATATAAATAAAGGTGACTTGACTTGACTGTTAGTCCACCCACGTCCCGCCTCTTTGCCCATTTTTTGTTATCCAGGAATGGCGTGCGATGACACACTGCCGAGAAACCACGGACACTACGTCCATATTTTTTTACAGTCAATGGTTATTTGGCAACCCAGCGGTCAGCCTTAATGCAGCCTTAAAGTTATTTGGCAACCTTAACGGTCAACCTGGAAACAAATGCTGTGACGCCAAACTCCCTTGTGGAAGAAGAACGTTATTTTAGTTATTTTAACCCAGCACATTGGGTTTTATACATTAACCCATTTGCTGGGTTGTTTTTGACATGCTGCGTCAGTCAACCTATTGAATTTTTTTGTCATCATTATTTTGTTTTAAGAAGATAAAATGGTGCTTATCAACCTTGATTGGCATGGCAATAAAATAAGGTTTTGGTGAGCTTTTGGGCTGGAAATCGTTGACCCAATCAGGCAACAATGTTTGCGGAGGGTGAAATTTCCATTGGCTACTTCCGTCGTTTGGCTAGCGTTCCAAGCAGGCGTTAGCTGCGGCGTACATGTAAACAAAAAAAGGTAAAATGTGAGACTACAGACGTTTTCCTGTACTGTAATAATTTGATAGGAATACAATACAAGGAATACAAGTTTCCCCTGAGGACGTTTTCTCTCAGAACAGAAAACAAAATGACCGTTGACAAATGTATCCAGTTTTAACCGGTCTGGCACAGACTACCCAACATTGGGTTACACTGACCCAGCATTGGGTAGGCATGTGAGCGGGTTCATCATTTGTTATGACGGTAAAAATGATCCAGCAGCTGAGTTTCAGTAAAACTACCCAGCACCTGTGTAAAATAATAAAAATAACCCAATAAAATTCACACATGTCTAGTACAATTGTGTGGTTTTGTTTCATAAATACAGTGTATACTTTTTTCTTGATTTTCCCCCGAAAGAATGGAAGTGAAATGTGACAACATGCCCCATAGGTGGGGTACACTGAACATGACAGCTTAAAATGTTACCTGATATAATCAAAAAAATATCCAAGACAAACTAAAATATTTTGTCAATAAAATACAATTATTAACTTTTTAAAATAAAATGGCATTTTTTAATAATTAAAAATATAACATTTTTTGAGTTTGACAACAAACACATCGCTAAATACAGCTATACAGGGGTGCGTTTCCCGTACAACGACGTTACTCACTGCTTTACTACCATAGTACGATGCATCGTTGAAGAAATCAACTAGCTAGTCACGACTGTTTCCCAAAACCATATTGTCGCAAATCTGTCGTTCAACCACGTTGGTTAATGATGTCACGCAGGGGGTGGAGTAATAACTGCTTTTATAATGAATTAGTTTGAGATCGAATTTATGCTAGATTTTTTTGCTATAACTTATGGACATGGCATCTGAGGACTAATTCTTATTTTTCTCAGTTATTTTTCCCGATTCAATCACAGGCTCGTTCTTACGTACTAGAGCACGTACGCACATGTGCACGCTTCAAAAACGCTGCATTAAATCTCTTGACAAACTAAAAGACATAAATGACATTTGTATGTATTCTAAATAAAAGATATAGATTGTACTGAATGTCAGCTTGCTTATTTTGCTCAAGGTAAGGATTTATTAAGTCCACATGTCATGCAAACAAGAATCTATGCTTCTAACTACAGGTCGAGAGCTGAACAATGGTTTCGGGAAACACAGACTCGTTGAACTATATTGATAACGACGGAACTTGCGACCATAGTTGGCTAACGATGCTTTTGGGAAACGCACCCCTACATAGTTCAAAACATAATAATAATGAATAATTTCTGAACATTGACTCTCAGTTTTTATTCACCTTTTTCTCATGGTTTCTCAATAGAATTCATAAAAGTATAGAATATAATATCATAGTTCTAATAGGGGCTCAGTGTGACAACATGCCCCGCCTGCACAACTGGGATTAACCCCGGCTCGTGTCTTCTGCTGTCAGATCAGCATTAAAGAACCATCTCAACTGTTAAATAACAGATATAAGATTAAAATAATATCAGATTTGTCTTATTTTAAATAAACACAAAAAACTGAGAAAAATATTTACACGTTTACATACGTTTTACGTTATTACCCTACATCACTGTCGGTGTGCTAAATATTCTCTAAAATGCTTTATTTTAAGTTACTGTATGACATTAAGGCAGAAATGGCAATCATGCTTGCGGTAGCTATAATGCAGAAGAGCAACATGTTCCTGGATCAACATTCCAATCAACCAATCAGATTTGAGGGACAGGTTTACAGTTTATGTCAAGTTTAAACTTAAAACCAGTGTTAGGTTCTTCTACACTCTGAAAAATGCTGGGTTGTTTCAACCCAAATTTGGGTCAAATGGACAAACCCAGCCATTGGGTTAAATTTTTTGATTACATTTTTAACCCGACGTTTGGGTTTGTCCATATTTGACCCAAATTTGGATTAAAACCACCCATACATCAGTGTTATTCACCTATCACTTCCCTCTGATTTTATGGCTAAGTAGGTTTATGGAAAGGGTTAAGACTAAATTTCGGACAGGAATGTTGAACAAAATATGTTGATCCAGGAATGTGTTGCATTTGGCTGAGATTTGTTCAGAATGCATGAAATGCACTTGTAATCGAATATTTGAATCAGATTGCACAAATTGGGGTACATATAAAGAGAATGGCAACACTTTATTTTACAGTGTCCTTGATGTTACATGTACTTACTATAATATTGACAGTAAATTGTGCATAATTACAAGCAACTAATCATATCCTCTAAACACATAACACGTTGTTAATTAACACTCACACTGGAAAAAAATTCAGAAATACCATGCTAGTAAATTTCATCATTCATTATAAGAAATGGCAAGTACATTAAAATAAACCTTTGAAGTGGTATGTCTGAAATATGTATTTTCTCCTAAAATTTACTTTAAAAAATATGTTGTTGTTTTACAGTACATATTTGTGTAATTACATTGTAGCAGGAGCACATTAAAATAAAGTGCAACCAACAGAACTCAGAATCTGATATCAGGCTGCATTCATGCCAGTTGACGAAGGTTACCTACGGAGTCATAATGAGCTTCACAGCATCAATAACTAACCGTTACATGCTGTTGCATCAGTGTTTGAATCTGCCGACGAACAAGAACTGTGACTGTATTTTCCCTTGTCTTGAAATGTTCTATATTCCTACCGAAGAGACCATCTTGCTAGTGTAAGCTGGTTTTCAGAAGGTCTATCTGGTCTTCCGGCCGGGCCAAGCTAGTTTAGATGGTCAGCCAACTGTAGCCTGGACAGCTGATATGGTCAAAAAACCCTCAAAAACCACCAAACTAGATCAGTTTAAACCAGTCTGGTGGTCAGCCAATTCCAGAAAACAATTGATTTGTGCTGCTTTATTATTATGTGATCCTTCATGCATCTCTCTCTCTCTGTTCTTGTTGAGGTTTTGCAGACCTCCTGATTGTTCTCTCTACAGTGAAAGAAAGCTGTGCAGTCCGTTTACTCAGTGTTTACTCTGAAACTAAACCACACGTATTACTTGAGCGCTGCTGAAAATGGCTCCTCGCTCTGTTTTTAATCTGATGTCATGATGATGGAATTCAGTAATAGGTCTCTACTCGGTCTTAACTCTCTTATTTGGCGACATTTGCTCACTGAAAACACACAAGCATGTCGTCTACAAACTGCACAGCTCACACTCAGTAAAGTAACAGTGATGTTATAGGCCTATATATAAAAACATGATTTATGCTAAATAAGGCAGTAAAGTAGTACAACCACTGATTTGAAAAAACAAATAATACATAAAATAAAATGACATTTTAAATATAGGAAAGGTTTTTATTTATTTTATGTACAGTAGTGGCCATAAGTGATGTAATTGGCATCTTCACCCTTTATTCAAATATTATTAAAAATGTGTTAAAGATTTTGTAAGCATATTGTGTAGTTGTGCTTGGAGTCAATCTTTAATTTGTGGTAATAAAGTAATGAAACATGACAAACTGTGTGACATCATTTTTGGCCAGTCTGTTATACAAAGAAATTATGAACACAAAAAAATATTAATAACTGATTATGTATGCTTTTCCTGTAAGCTTTTTCTTTTTCTATGCATTTTTTTAATAGTTTGTTCTTTTTTGCCAAGTAATTGTATCAAATAAATACCTTAACTAAGCTTAGTGTTTTATTATTCCCTCATATTTAAAATATTTGAAAAAAATTATATTTTGATTCATTTGTTCATGCATTCACTCGTTCATTCATTCATTCATTCCTGCATTCATGCATTCACTCATTCATTCATTCATTCAATTAATTAATTTCATTCAATTTCATTTATTCCTTCGTTCATGCATTTACTCGTTCATTCATTCATTCTTTCATTCATTATTTAATTAATCATATAATTCATTCATTCATTCATTCCTGCATTCACTCTCGTTCATCCGTATAATTCATTCATTCATTCATTCATTCATTCATTCATTCACTCTCGTTCATTCATATAATTCATTCATTCATGCATTCACTCGTTCATTCATTCATTCATTCCTGCATTCACTCTCGTTCATCCGTATAATTCATTCATTCATTCATTCATTCATTCATTCATTCATTCACTCTCGTTCATTCATATAATTCATTCATTCATGCATTCACTCGTTCATTCATTCATTCATTCATGCATTCACTCGTTCATTCATATAATTCATTCATTCATTCATGCATTCACTCGTTCATTCATTCATTCATGCATTCATTCATTCACTCTCGTTCATTCATATAATTCATTCATTCATGCATTCACTCGTTCATTCATTCATTCATTCATGCATTCACTCGTTCATTCATTCATTCATGCATTCATGCATTCACTCACTCGTTCATTCATATAATTCATTCATTCATGCATTCACTCGTTCATTAATTTATTCATTCATATAATTCAATCATTCATTCATTCATTCATTCATGCATTCACTTATTCACTCACTCGTTCATTCATTCATTCATATAATTCATTCATTCATTCATGCATTCACTCGTTCATTCATTCATTCATTCATTCATTCATGCATTCACTCACTCGTTCATTCATATAATTCATTCATTCATGCATTCACTCGTTCATTCATTCATTCATTCATGCATTCACTCGTTCATTCATTCATTCATTCATTCATTCATGCATTCACTCGTTCATTCATTCATTCATTCATGCATTCACTCGTTCATTAATTTATTCATTCATGTAATTCAATCATTCATTCATTCATTCATTCATTCATGCATTCACTTATTCACTCACTCGTTTATTCATATAATTCATTCATTCATGCATTCACTCGTTTATTCATTTACTCATTCATTCATTCATTCATTCATTCATTCATATAATTCATTAATTCCTGCATTCACTCATTCATTCATTTCATTTTATTCATGCATTTACTCGTTCATTCATATCATTCTTTCATTCATTCATTCATTTATTCATTCATGCATTCATTCATTTCATTTTATTCATGTATTCACTCGTTTATTCATTATTCATTCATTCATTTAATTTCATTCATGCGTTCACTCGTTCATTCATTTATTCATTATTTCATTAATTAATGAATTCATATAATTAATTCATGCCACTCATTCATTCATGCATTCACTTGTTCGTTCATTCATGAATTCATTCAATTCATTCACATACCAAAAAGGGTCAAATTAACCTATTTTCCATGCATGGATTCATTCATATTTATATAACCAAAAAAGGTCAATAGCTGGTGAAAAAAAAAATCTAATAAAGTGAAAAATCTTCTGTTGCTCGGCCAGCATCTCATAAATGAATTCTAGCGTTCTCCAGTTTACCAAAAGCTTAACAAAGGCTCATTGTGTTCTGGTCTGTCCCTCTTGTAAACTTTGGCATCACTGTCTTTTTTTCTCAGAAATGACATGTTTATTGGATTTCATATTATAACAAAGCAGGCTGATACAAACCAAAAAAATGTATTATCAATTTCTGATGGAAAAATCATGTGCCAAACCCTAAACTACTCCTTGTAGTCGCTTGGCTGCACGTGTGTATTTCGGGTTTTGAAGTGTTCTTGTTTCTTTGCACGTCCTTGTTATCTGCACTGTATTTACCTCTGATGATTTTGACAAGTGTAGATTCATCTTTAATGTGATTTCTGCTCTTTTGAATCTTTGTTCTGCTTCTGAGGTTACGGAGTTCTTATTACAGGCCTAATTCTTAATCAAAATGGCACAAAACCTGCTGGCATTGAGTACAGTACACGTTCTGTACACACACAGATGGCAGATGGGAAACTTTCCCTAAAGCTGTGCCACTTCAGCAGAGTTTGATGAGTGTGTGGTGGAATTGTGTTTATTTTCCAACCACTTTAATTGACTTTTGATTGTCTGAACTCAAAAGACTTTCTACTTCTACTAGAAAAGCTGGTATACACGTCGGTCTTTATTTAAAGATCCAGTATGAACTCTAAGACACAAAAAATAAAACAATGATAACAACAGCTCAAACAAAGAGATGGATGCGTGGTCGGATGTGTGCAACCTGTCCTGGACCACAAACACCGGATATAGCAACCAGACGCAAAGTTCACTGTCTACACTATAAACAATGCTATAATAATCATTTATACAGGGTATAAAGAGATACGAGAAAACAAAGTCTGTTCTGCATTTGATCTGGATCTTGATAATGGACAACACTTTTCCCAGACTGTCTTCAGAAATGAACGAACTGCTCATTGCAGAAAGCTTTGGTTGAAGGGTTTGATGCATCAAAACACACTTTCCATTCACATCGAACATATATACGACGACCCTCACAGAAAGCTTCTTATGCATTTAGCTGAATTTATTAGCTGATGATAGCATGCTTATGCATGCAGATGGATGTTTAAGGCTCTTCAAGTGTAGCGTAATAAGGAGCTCTTTTTAACTGCAAATACTGTTTCTCTTTCCGAGGTAGGTAAGGATGGTATTAAGATTGTCAGTAACATCAAGTTATGCAATGTTAGCTTTGCAACAGTAGTATCATCCAAGTCTGTGTTTGATTTAACAAATCAAGGCATACATCTCAATTTCAGATACAAAGAAATATGAATTCCTGGAGTGTAACACAGCAAGTACACAGTACATACGAACAGTGGATATGAGTACAATATGATAAAATAAGTTCATGTCTTACCTATAGCTAATGGCATGCATGAGTGGGTTAACTGTATCATATGAAGCATACGGTGACCTGTGGCGGCTGACCAGTGTTGGCAGTTAAAGAAATTATAGATATGTTCCAACATGGATGTCATTATTCACACACACATTACTGGGTTCAATACAGTACAGTACAACATTATGTTCCTGTAGCTCAAACAGTAGATCGTGGCACGCCAGCAACTCCAAGGTTTGATTCCCAGGGAATGTAAATTTAGACCTTCAATGCAACGCAAGTCGCCTGCCAAATGCATAAATGTTAATAATGTTGATTACCACAAAAAAAAAAGCATTACAGTTCATTACAGTGAGTGAGGCACTTAATGGAAGTGAATGGGGCCAAACATGTTTCAATAGCACAGCCACAAGACATTAACAATGTGTGTGTTCACTGCAAAAAGCCGATCTGTATTTTTGTCACTGCTAATATCTAAACACTGTTAAATCAAGATACATTTACTTGAGAAGCAACATGACTTGAAAACCCTTGTTACCTGCAACAGCACTTCCTGCTTGCACTCGCACTCGTGCACACGTGACGCTAGGACTGTGCGATTAATCGGATTTCGAATTCGATCTTTGCATCCAACGATTATGGAAACAAGATAATCGAGGTAAAACGATTATAGTGCCGCTGCTGTATTCTGTCCATCACTTCCTTCACAGCGGCACACTTTCGTTCCTCCCTAAGCCAATCTTAACATCCAAATCAGCCGAATAAGTGAGTGATGTAAAATGCAGTCTACTGTTGCTAAACTGCGGGACGTGCTTGATAATAAACAGTTATTAAAAGCGCATTAAGCCGCGAAAGGCGAACTCTTGTGTGTGCATAAGCGAAGTATACTATACTACAACGGTCAAATAGCCTACACACAAATATGTTGAAATGCCATTTTGGTAAGTATCCTCGTAAACACAGTCGGTTATGTCTTAAGTGGATGTAAACACTGAGAAAGAGCGTGTGTAACAGTATATTGGATCCATGCGTTAGCTCTTAAAGTGACAGCAGCCTAATAAATCTGCTGCAGTCCTTGATGTTAATCAAACTAGAAAAGGCAAAGATAAAATCACTCACTGTATTTGAATGAATGAACTGTAGTTTTAATAAGGATTAGTTTATATTGAATGTATACAGCAGTGTTATTTTATATTTGATTACTTTATTCTATTTCTGTTGTAGGCTCTGAATACAGCTCTGAATACGAGCAGCCCTACGAGACTAAACGTGATTCAAGGCCCGATATACTCACGGCGAGGCTCTTTTTTGTTCTTCGCTCAGAAGTAAAAAGAAGTTGGAAATGGCTTTGCAATGATATACTGTTAACGCACATCCCGACGTCGTTCAGCTGCTGAGAGCCACGGTTAGATGAATATGTGCTGCACGCTTTCCTCTCAATAACAAATAGACACAACAAATATGACAGCGGTGAGAAACAAGAGGAAGCATCTGATCGTAGAGATGTGGATGTGTTTGCATCCGCTCTGAGATTCACCTGCATCATGTGGACAGAGGAGGTCATTAAAATCACACTGTTATGATAGTAGACTATCTGAGATTATAGTTTGGATGAAAACATTACAGTGTCTTTCGGTTTTATCCTGAACGTTGTATAAGCATTCGCTTCGTGTGTCATTGAACAGAAGAGAGGCTCTTGGGAGCGTAAACGTCACATCCTTTTGATTTTCCCGGCAAAAACGTCCCAAGTGTTTCACATGAAAAACAGTCTACAACCTAGGAAGTCTGGGAAGGTTTCGTCACAAGCCGTTCACACATTGGCAAATAAAAAGCGATTAATACATGAAAATGGGTAATTCAGTCTTGTATACTGAAAAAATTATGGAAATTTAGTGACTTCATGCTCAAAACAGATATTTGTTCTTATTTTAAGCACAAACTCACTAAAATAATAATTTCTTAAGTCATTTTGTCAAATAAATGTATCTTGATTTAAGAATGTTTAGATATTTGTACTGGAAAACAAGACAAAAACACTAAGTGAGAGCCTTTTTTTGCAATTAATATGATTGCCGTGTGAAAAAAAAAAAAATCACGTATTTTTTTCCGTGTAAAGTTATATCTAACTTTGTTGACATGACAACACAATGCTTTAAACCCTAAAATAACTGTAGAGATTATAACTTCAACAGCTTTACAGCTACAATAATGCACAATTGCATTATGAAATGAAAAGCTTTACATTTTTGCTTTTAAATAATCAAAAAAATCTGACTAATTTACTTCCATTGTAAGTGCCTCACCGTGACCTTGATTTAGAAATGATTTGTTGCTGTAATCAGCGTTATGCTGTTAATTCTTGTATTGAACCCGGAATATTCCTTTAATCACAAAAAATCATTTATCCATACTGGCACAGCTTCATCTTGCTTATAGTGGGACATCGAAGTACAGCCTAGTTTGTATTCTAGAACTATCAGTGGACTGACATACAAGGCAACATTACAAGCTAATTTAATGTAAATTGCAGCAGGTTAAGTAAAAGACTATAATAAGCCTCTAAGGTAAAAACAGCTTGATAAACTGCTTCCAGCTTTTGGATTCAAGGCTTTTATTCAAAGTGCTTTAATCCCAAAGCCATTTAATTTTTTTTTCCAGGGCCTTCATTCAAACTAAAACCACTTTTTACTTAATTGGTTAGCTGGAGGATGACAGACAGACAGGCCGATCGCTCTCATGCGGCGTTCCCAGTACTGCACCTTCACTAAAGCGGCACAGACAAAGAGAGAGGCTTGGGAAAAGAAGAAAGATTGTTTCCAGTAGCTGATTTTCCTGATCTAAATTACGGAATTGCAGTTCAATAATCTCACTTTGCATTCCAGCGATGCAACCCACTCAAGAATGGTGAAAGAATTAGACTTAATTGGGGGCAGTGAGTGTGTGTTTTTATGAAAGGCCAGGGATAACGGGGTGTCTGGACAGAAAAGTGTGTGTGAGGATGACCGTATGTGTGCTCGTTCCTCTCGCCGCGAGCTGAATCTGGGTTCACGAGAACGGCACATAGACAGGAACCAACACAAATACAATAAACAATCACAGCGACACCATTCACATTGCAATAGAACAGCGCTTCCATGGAGATTAATCCAGATCTGACAGATCATGACCTATAGAAGCAGAAAGAAGAGTGATTGGAAAACGAGTCAAAAGCCATTGAAACATGTATGATACAATTACATAGCTCGATCTGTTAACACCTTTATGATCGATATTCGTCAATGATCTACAAAAAGCGATTTGCACTTACTGGGAGATTTTGCAGTTTGTTGTTTTGACGAAGCGGCCCGTGTAGTGGATATTGCACCGGACGACATTGTTGGTGAAGTCCGACTCAAGCACCAAGTACTTTGGGTTAACCTGGAGCTGGAGACAGAATTTAGACCTTCAGTGCTGGGAAAAATTAAGTGCACCCCATGAAATATGCAGTCTTGTTTAAAAGTTTACATAATCTTTTTTAATGATCGGATCTCATGTTCTGAAGCTCACGGCGCAGGTGCTCTTAGGGCGTGTCTGAATCCACTTTTGCTAGTTTAACAACGGGAAAAACGGTCTGTGCGCCCGCCGCATGGTCCAAAAGGGTTGTCCCTCGTCTCTTAATGAGTCATGGGTGTGTTTTGGCCGTAACGTGCAATAAACCAATCAGAGTCTCATCTCCCTTTCCCTTTAAAAGCCAGTTGTGCTCGCACCATGAGCGGATTCACTATTTACATGAGGAAAGACTGAACGCTTATCCAGAGAGGAATCCTTTTTTTATTTTTAATATTGAGAAATGTGTGTGTGCTGCTGCGCGTCCCTGTGTGTGTAATAATCAGAGTGTACGCGCGTTGTGCACCACCTATAGGCTCATATTACTAACACACCCTTTACATAACACTAAAATACTGCGCTATTGACTTTAGAGCAGGTGTGTGTTGGTCAATGGTGCAGTCGTTTTCAGTTCCTCACAATAGCAACGCTCCAACAATGCTCCTGAACTCCTGGTGTTCAGACCAGACGCCCATGGGTGAACAGATGCGCCAGTGCATTTGATATTTAAACAACGTGGAGCTGGACGTGAACATGAGAACTGCGTCCGGCTGAAACCAGCAGAACACACTTGTGTCGCGCCTGGCGTCACATTTCGCCGGGTGATGTTTTGATGATCCACATTTGTTTTTTTTTGTTTTTTTTTATATATTTTTTTTTCACTTAGTTCACTTAGGGTGTGTTAGTAACATGAGCCTATAGGCGGTGCACAACATGCGTACACTCTGATTATTACACACACAGGGACGCGCAGCAGCACACACACATGTTTAAATATTAAAAATAAAAGGATTCCTCTCTGGATAAGCGTTCAGTCTTTCCTCATGTGAATAGTGAATCCGTTCATGGTGCGAGCACAACTGGCTTTTAAAGGGAAAGGGAGATGAGACTCTGATTGGTTTATTGCACGTTACGCCCAAAACACACCCATGACTCATTAAGAGACGAGGCACAACCCTTTTGGACCATGTGCCGGGCGCGCAGACCGTTGTTAAACTAGCAAAAGTGGATTCGGACACGCCCTAAGAGCTCCTGCGCCGTGAGCTTCAGACCATGAGCTCAGATCGGGCCCACAGTATTAAAAATCAAGGGTATGTAAACTTTTGAACATTTTTATAAATTCAGGTATTTTTTTGTCTTGAGGACTATATGCAAACATTTTTTATGTAAAATATCTTATTCAGGACAGTACTAAATAAAAAATAACATGCATTTTGTATGATCCCTCTTAATTTGTTAAAATTAACAATGTGGGGTGTGTAAACTTTTGAGCACGAATGTATCTTTTTTTTTTTTAAGTATGTTTTTAACATTTTAATTTAGTGGAAAAGTTCTTTTTTATGGTTTTAGTTTTAATAAGATGTTTTTTTTTGTCAATTCTTCCACTTCTCGTTCAATCCTTCACATCACGAGTGAATCTCAGAGTAGAAGGCTAATCATCACTGCACGTCAGCTACTGTGGTGTTGTTTTGCTGAAGGTCAAACAGCGAGATCTGCTCGTAGAGACAGTGGAGCGTGTCTGTATCTGTCTTGTTTATGAGCACAGGGTGTACCGTACGCATACCGAACTCATCATGGATATCATACAGAAGAGTTGCACATCAAAAGACTCCTGGTGCCAAACCTTTAGCGAGACGTGTCGTATTCTGTTTGGATGTGTTAAGATAAAATATGTTCTCTCTTTGAAGGTTAGGATAATGTCTTTACATGTGCTCAGTGTGAAACAGAAGACGGAGTGAGAATGTTACCTTGAGTATGTAGTTTCCTGGCTGAACATCAGTGATGTCAATCCATTGGCAATCAATATCTGCATTATATGTGTCGTAGCAGCCTGGACTGAGACCCTGGGGAATTAAAAGGGATAAAACATTTTGTTTAATCAAACAATGCTATTTGTATAATTAATATAAATACATATCATACATATGCAATATTTATTAAAGGGGGGGTCTAATGCTATTTCATGCATTCTGCCTTATTTCCACTGTTGAAGAGTTGATTCTCATGATAAACTTGGCCAAACTTTCAAAAAACGAGTTGGACGTATGACGGAGTATTTCTGTGCCAAATACACTCCTTCAGGATTCAAACAAGTTTCGGAAAGTTTTTTTTCGAGTATGGTCCTGTATGACGTCATAAAGGGCAGAACTCCTTATATGGGCACACATACACACACACACACACATCACCCAGAGCGAGAGCAAGAGCGCGTCCATCAACGAGCTTTGTTCGGGTTACGGGAGCCGTCGTCGGTGCATATAATGTGAACAACACCAACGTGTAGAGAATTGAGAGTTATCCAGGGATAATGCCATGATGTGTGTGTGTGTGTGTGCTCGGCTGTTTTCTGAAAGAATCGGTACAGTGTATCTGTGTTTTATAAATATGATAAACTAAAGACTCTTCTGAGATATGAAGGATGCCTATAGATATTCAAGATTAACATGAGACTGGCAGAAACTGTGTGTTATGGACCATTTCATAAAAAAATATGAGGCTATTTCAAGAGAACGGGTCTCAGAACAGAAACTGCTGTACTGTACCTGTGTATGTGAAGTACACGCGTAACGCTTCAGATGGCCGAAGTCACAGGTCGTGTCCTCCAGACAGAAACTGGCCTTGTGTCCCTCGGCCACCTTCCGGCCAGAGCTCACCTCCAACAGATCGTAGTGACTGAACTCATCCATACTGTGGTAATGCCTGAGAGAGAGAGAGAGAGAGAGAGAGAGAGAGAGAGAGAGAGAGAGAGACTGAACCCTGGGTTTGGACAACAGAAGGGTCGTGACACCATCAAGTGTTATTCGAGCCCGCAAGGGTCGGTCAAAAATTACTTTTTTTAAAATTATTTATTTAAATTAAATAATTGTACTATATTTTAGCTTGACAATGTTTTTTATTTAATATTTTGTCTTTTTTTAGGGAAATTTATGCTATTCAATAATATTTATCCTGTAGTTTTTGAGCATGGACCTGAAAATGAAATTTCCAACTAAATAGGACATAAATCTTGAAGACTTAAAGTTTGGTCCCTTTTTAAAGACGACACTTGGCAGATTATTGCTGAAGTGAATTTTTTTGTTTTTTAAATTGAACTTAAAGTTGTAAAATGTTTACATTTATTGTTATGAAAAATGCACAAAAATAAAATGTTAAATTTTTATATGAAACATTTTTTCCAAAACATCTTTTACTCTAAAGCTAGTATTATAATTTCTGCGTGCGCGAGTGCGAGCCGGTCCGACTTTGAATGTAAAGAGAGGCTGTGTTTAGAAGTCCATCGCTACCCGCACCTCTACAGTCCGTCCTTAAAACAATATAAAGACAGACAGATGTGCAATAATTCAGTGAAAATGGAAGTGTGGAAGTGTACACGGCGATCTACTGCGCATGTGTGGAACACGTTGCCGCCGAGCAAACCCCAGCATACACTTTCAGTAGCATAAATAAGTAGTCCATGTCCGAACTGGAGCATAACCGAGGCTTAAAACTGTGAGAACTGTAAATCTAAACAAGCCATGTTCCAAATTTGAGGTTGATATCTCAAAAAATAGCTTTCAGATTGTGTTTGAGTGCAGTACCAAATGCTTCCACTAGACGAAATTCATCTCCCATCTAAACACAAGTGTGACTATGAATCATGTCCATGGCATTTGTGTGTGTGTGTGTGTGTTCACACAGCAAGTGTCAAAACCTTTAGTTTTGTATAGTTTTTTAATTAATATTTTAAATTAGTTTTTATTTTTACATTTTCTTTTTTCATTTGAATTTTAGTAAAATTTGATTACATTTTGTTGTGTTTTTGTCATTTTTGTTATTTTCTAAATTATTTCTCTAAATAATGTTTAAGCTTTTTTTTTTATATTTAATTTAAAGTTAATGTAACAAGTTTTTTAGTTTTAATTTTAGTTATTAGAATGACCCAGATACCATCATATTGTGTGTGTGTGCGCGTGTGTGTGTGTGCGTGTGTGTGTGTGTGTGTGTGCGTTCACACAGCAAGTGCCAAAACCTTTACCAAGTGTCGTATTATTCTGAAGTAACAAATTCCAAATAAACAAAATTAAACATTTTCAGTCAAAAATGACGGAACAGCACCAGAGGGCTATTAATATTTATTAATATTAATTTTTATTAATATATATTTTTATTTTTTCATTTTAATTTTAGTTACAATTTAATAATGTTGCTGTGTTTTTATTGTTTTCTACTTTTTGCCTAAATTATTTGTCTAAATAAATAATGTTTAAGTTTTGTTTATTTTATTTTAGTTAAAGTTAAAGTAACACAAGTTATGGTTTTAGTTTTAGTTAATTATAATGGCCATGATACCATCATTCAGTCAGATGGCAAAAATACTTTAATAAATGCCAAAGAAAATAAATAAATCCTTGCTACAACATTTGGTGAAACTTTTTTAAGTGCATTAGATTGTGAAAGTTAAAAGATATTTTTCTTCATGTTTTAAAGCTTCAGACACTGATCGATGTTTCACTTCCCTCATATATTAAAATAAATAAATATATCAAAATATCAGGACCTACCCTATCTGAGGATTGTCCCCTACTAAAACAATATAATTAAAAGCCACGCCGCCATCAACCATATGTACTTAAAATAATTGTGTAAGTATGTGGCTTTAGATGAAATGTACGCCCATGCCTGAACCTAACCCTAAACCTAACCTTAACCCATGTAGTTACCTTATATTACTAGTACTTTCATAGGTAAGTACACTGTAAGTACACATACTGTAAAATAAAGTGTCACCAAATTAATATTTGAATGTTTATTAGCATTTTGTCATTTAAGCATAACAGTAAATTATGCATAATTGCATGCAACTAACCCTCAACCAAACCCTAATCCTACCCTAACCCTGTAGTAAGCACATGTTGTTAACTAATATTACTCAGTACTTATGTAATTACACTGTAACACCTGCAAATGAAGTGTAACCCTACACTGTTACAGTGTAGCTATACATTTAAGTCATTTTAATTAATGTACATACTATAGAGTTAGGTTTAGGCTTAGTTGCATAGTATGCATAATATACTGTTATTACTAAGTACATGTGTAACACGGATTCTTTCTTTGTTTCTGGTAAAGTCTTTGAAAGGCATTATATTTCAGCAGGTGCTTCCCCGCCGAAGAGAGTCGGACTGTGTGTCACAGCGCTGTTTCTTACCTTCTGTTTGGTGTTTTGGCAAAAGCCGTTTCTTGGAAAGCTGTGGTAATACCTGAAGGACTGCAGCAGGAAAAACACAGGTACTTTCCTCTGACAGGGACAGAGTTCATATTTTCCACAGGGATACGATATTTCCCATAAGCCATGTATGTTAGAGCCAAGCATATTAAATCTTATTTGATGAGGGGATGACAGACATTAAGGGGCCTGCAGCCAAATCCCTGAGCAAACTACATATGAATGACAGAGCGTGCACACACACGCACACACACACACACACACACACACACACTCACACACACACTCACACACACACACACTCACTCCCGCGCACACTCACATTCACACTCACATACTCAGATATTTGTAAATTTTATACCCTAACCCATCACAGAAAACTTTCTGCAATTTGAAATTTTTAAAAAAACTTAAATTACTTTGTTTTTATACCAGTTTTACAAATGAGGACGTCCCCACAGGGAGTATGCACAAACACACACACGCACAAACACACACACACACACACACACACATAAGTACATACACACACACGTGCGTGCATACACACAGACACGCACATCTCACACACATGCACACACACACACGCACGCTCTCACACGCACACACACAGACACACAAACACATGCTTACACACATACTTGCGCACACATACACACCTGCACACACACACTCACACACATGCACTCACACACACATGCATACGCACACACGCACATACTTTACAACTACATGTCAACTTATTCTACTAACCCTAACCTAACAGTCTACTAACACTCTAATGAGAGTTAGTCGTCAAGTTGACCTTTTATTTACTTACTGAATTATGAAATAAATCTATAAATAAATACATACTGAAATATTTTGTTATTTAAAATAAATAACTGATAAAAATTCCAATAGTAATTATTAATAGTTAACATGTTGTCAGAACCGCAGCCTGTTTTATTGACAGATTTTCGCAGAAAGGAGGAAAAGATGAATCAGGATGCCATGACAAGCTGGATTCTGGTTACATATAAATACATGTTTTTCTTCACGGTGTGTTGAACGTGTGTTGTATCTTGCTGTCATCAAAATCTCTGAGAGGAACTGAGGCTCTCCATCAGAGATGAAGGGTCAAAGCCGCCCCACCCTGTGACTCAATGAGATCTGACTGTCTACACGTCGCCGTGCTGTTGTCTTTGTGCATGTAGAAAGGGATCAAAGCCGTCAAAGCACTGGAAAGCTCCGTCTGACGGCAGTTTCACCTAGTTTTCATTTCAGCTGCTAGTAATGAGACTCCAAAGACACTTTTAATCTCTACACAATATCAAACATGTCAAAGCAGAAGTGCAAGCAATTATAGATTACCTTCCGCTCATTGCCAGACATCTCTCTGCAGTTCTTCTGAATTCCTTCCCTTTTTCAGAGAGAGTCAGGTGTTCGTATGCACGGCATCACATTTAGGATGCATGAAGAGGTCATCACACAGCTTAGCTGTCTAATTGCATTAGAAATGAGTTAAAGTGCTGAATACTTCATGTGCTGACATTTTCAGGTTGTATTAATAATCTGTTTATGAGTAAATGATCAGCATCTCGACAAAACTACAGTCAGCGCTCAGACTGATCTCAAGTGAATGTTGATCGTAATGTACAACAAAATCAGGTTTATGTCAGTGCAATAGCAAAACAAAATACAAACAATGCATCTCCGCTAATTATCTGACATTCGAAAATAAAAAATACCACTAAAAATCTTCACTAAATGTTTTATTTGCAAAGGGGCTAAAACTTTCCAAAAGTTTCCGAAAATCTGGAAACTTTGCAACCCTATTTATTGTAGAATTAAACTGTGCTATATTTTTTGTAAAAAAAATGTATTAAATCAATGACATGATATGCTAATTAGCATGATTTAAAAATGTATTACATTTAATCTCAATTAATCAATATTAGCTATGAAAATTCATATAAAGATAACGGTTTCAGTAAGATTTTCCTCTCTCTTATGTTCACCCAGGCTGCATTTATCTGATCAAAGATGCAGTAATATTGTGAAATATTATTATTATTTAAAACAGCTGTTCTCTATGTGATTATATAGTAAAGTGTAATTCATTCCTGTGATCAAAGCTGAATTTTCTGCATCATTACCCCAGTCTTTAGTGTCACATGACCCTTCACAAATCATTCTAATCATTCTCTATTATTTGGCAATTTGAGCTGACATGAGACAGGACATGACAGCTGTCACTCATGATGTGATGTGGGCGTGTCCAGCGATGCAGCGAAGCTGAGCAGAGTTTAACTTCAAGCAAAAGAACAACTCTCGCAAATTCGCCGTCTCGCTTGCAAATGTAGATACGATGTGATGAACAGCTACAGGCGAACAAACAGTTCTGACAAGCACTGACAGACATTAATTTTCACTTGTCACGAGGCCCAGCTGATTGTACATGGAAATGTTATGGAAATCCCCTCTGAGGATAACAGCCCTTCGCCAAGTGAAACTAAATACATAAATTGATGCCAAAATTCATTTAGATTCTGATATAAGATAAGGAATATAAAACTCACTGAATACTACACAATCTGGGACTATTATAATTCCATCATTCTAGGACGTTTAATCGTATTAGGGCTGGAATTGTATTGATTTGTAGCTACAGGCTTGTAAAAAGGTGTGTGTGTGTACAATCCTGATCTTTTCTATAATTCTCTGATGCAACAATGGAGGTTTAATGGTGAATTAGGAATCATGGCTTTGTGGTTAGTGTGAGTGAACAGCTGTGCTCATGGGAAACCGGCTACATCCACATTATTCCGAATACCCCGCTAGAAATGTTACGTTGTCAGAACGTTCCCCGCTGGTGTCAAGGGCATCGCCTAGTAACGTTCCCAGAACTTTCCGAGGCGGTCATGATGTGGAGTTCTTTAAGGGGTTGGGGAACGTTATTTGGCGGACCTTCAGGGAACATTCAGGACGTTCTGGGAATGTTTAGGAGACCATTACTATAGGACGTTCCCTCTACACTACATTCCCATAACGTTTGCAGGACCTTCAGGAGACCAAACTAGAATGTTATTTTTTGGTCCTGTTTAGGTCCTTCCATCACGTTTACTGAATGCTATCAGAGCATGTGTGTGTGTGAATCAATGTACACGGGGCTGCTTTGCAAATGAGGGTCAGTAAAACACAGGATTTGCACAAAAGTTGCTTCTCAAAGATGTATCAATACCAACCCTCCGTGATCCAACTTCATATCCAGAACACATAAGTACTGCACTTTATAATGTGTGTGTTTGCAAATCGCCTTTCTGAATGTGCTAATGTGGCTAAAGCTACCATTGTCTCTTACTGTATTCACAGATACCAGAGCTTGTTATTTTTAGCCCGAAAATGCTCACCGCCTGTACAATTCAGAAATGCACTTTTATTACTTCCTAAAAATAAAACTAATGACATAGCGCTGGTCTCTGTGAATACTGTCAGAAGCAATGGTAACTTTAGCCACATTAGCCATTAGCGTCCTAACCAGCACATTCTTTGAAAAGCAACTTTTGTGCAAATCCTGCGTTTACTGACCCTCATTTGTAAAGCAGCCCAGTGTACTTTGATTCACACAAACTGGCACAAAAAGGACAACTGGCACCCTGACTGAGCCTGGTTTCTTCCAAGGTTTTTTTCTCCATTCTGTCACTGATGGAGTTTTGGTTCCTTGCCACCATCACCTCTGTCGCCTTTGTCTTTTGGCTTGCTTAGTTGGGGACACTAAATATTTAACTATATTACTGATCTGCCCGCATTGACACTATATGAGAATTGAACTGAGCTGATGACATCACTGTTTTCTCCAGAGCGGCTGTACAGCCGAATCAAATTCTGTTCATTATTTTCCTGTTTAACACTGTGAAGCTGCTTTGAAACAATCTGCATTGTAAAAAGCGCTATATAAATAAAGTTGACTTGACTTGACTTGACAAACATGTTCTGAAAGCTTTCAGTAAACGTGATGGAAGGACCTAAATATGAACCAAAAAATAACATTCTAGGTTGGTCCCCTAAAGTTCCTGCAAACGTTATGGGAATGTGGACTGAACAAGCACTGCACTGAACAAGATATGTTGCAGGGCAGTCCCGAATTAAACGTCACCATCTGACTAACAGGGAACCATATGGGAACGTTGCCATGTGACCATAGAATAACCAAAATGGAACGTTCCCCTAAAGTCATATCAGGAACCTTAAATTGCAGCACTTTCATAACCAAAAGAGGACATTTAAGGAACGTCCCTAATGTTCTATAAAGGTTTGGGATTTTCTTCACCTTTAGAGAACTTTTAGGGAATGTTGCACACGGTCGTGAGCGTACCCTCATACGTGGGATATGTGTTTTTGTTTCAAAACACTCTCCATCCACACTAGCATCTGCAAGTGTTATATGCAGATAAAAAGAGAGAGCCAGAGACTCTTGGTTCTGAACTTACTGGTGACAGCTGTGCCACTCCCAGGTGTGTCGAGGTCGGTTGGGCATGAAATCAGCTGTCCCTTGGTTCTTCACTCTCTGAGGGAAGCGCAGAAGAACCCTGACACTGTAGTCTGTGGCGTCAGCACTGTACGCGGAGCTGAGGAGGGGAAAATCTTAATGAGGTACAGCGGCACTGAGTATTGAAACGTGTTGTATATACGAGAGCAGGCTGGAATTTATATGATGTGACACCACCCATATTTCTGCATGAAAAACTCCACAAATGTCATCTCACATCCTTCTCATTGGTTATTATTGGATGGTGTGGTGTAAACAGTTGTAAAGAAGTGTGGGCGGGTTATTGTGTAAATACAGCCTGCCTTGCTTTGAATGGCCATTTCATAAACAGAAGTATAAAGGGTCGAGAGTTGAGAATTCTCACCTGGCCAAACATTTCTCCTCTGCTGCACAGCGTAAGGAGTACATATGGGCTCTCTGAACGTACGTGGAGGCTTGGACATAGTTGGGGTCAGGAACCAAGTCAGGCAAACCTAAAAACAGGACATATCATAAGAGTTACACTGTAGAACCAGATGCTGAAGCACACATACTGAAATTACACTGAAGGAAAAAAAATCGTAACTGGTCAAGCTGGTTTTCAGCTGGTCTCCAATGCCCAAACCCCTCTAAAACCTACAAACAGACAAGTCTGACCACCTGATGAGTGCCTAAATCACTCTAAAACCACCAAACCGACCCAGTCTGGCCACCTGAAAAAGTATCTCAAACCAGTCTAAAACCACCAAACCGACCAGGGGTGTGTTTCCCAAAAAGAACCATTACCCAGCTATGGTCACAAGCTCCATTGAATTGTTGGTAATGACGGAACTTTCAACCATAATTGGCTTCGGGAAACACACCCTAATATAACCACCCGAAAAGTGCTCAAAACTACTATAAAACTACCAAACCGACTATTCTGACCACCTAAAGTGTCCCAAAACCACTATAAAACCACCAAACTGACCAGTATGACCACATGAGAAGTGCTCAAAACCATTCTAAAACCACCAAACCGACTATTATGACCACCAGAAGTGTCTCAAAAACACTATAAAACCACAAAAGTGACCAGTATGACCACATGAAAAGTGCTCAAAACCATTCTAAAACCACCAAACCGACTATTATGACCACCAGAAGTGTCTCAAAAACACTATAAAACCACAAAAGTGACCAGTATGACCACATGAAAAGTGCTCAAAACCATTCTAAAACCACCAAATCGACTATTATGACCACCAGAAGTGTCTCAAAAACACTATAAAACCACAAAAGTGACCAGTATGACCACATGAAAAGTGCTCAAAACCATTCTAAAACCACCAAACCGACTATTATGACCACCAGAAGTGTCTCAAAAACACTATAAAACCACAAAAGTGACCAGTATGACCACATGAAAAGTGCTCAAAACCATTCTAAAACCACCAAACCGACTATTATGACCACCAGAAGTGTCTCAAAAACACTATAAAACCACAAAAGTGACCAGTATGACCACATGAAAAGTGCTCAAAACCATTCTAAAACCACCAAACCGACTATTATGACCACCAGAAGTGTCTCAAAAACACTATAAAACCACAAAAGTGACCAGTATGACCACATGAAAAGTGCTCAAAACCATTCTAAAACCACCAAACCGACTATTATGACCACCAGAAGTGTCTCAAAAACACTATAAAACCACAAAAGTGACCAGTATGACCACATGAAAAGTGCTCAAAACCATTCTAAAACCACCAAACCGACTATTATGACCACCAGAAGTGTCTCAAAAACACTATAAAACCACAAAAGTGACCAGTATGACCACATGAAAAGTGCTCAAAACCATTCTAAAACCACCAAACCGACTATTATGACCACCAGAAGTGTCTCAAAAACACTATAAAACCACAAAAGTGACCAGTATGACCACATGAAAAGTGCTCAAAACCATTCTAAAACCACCAAACCGACTATTATGACCACCAGAAGTGTCTCAAAAACACTATAAAACCACAAAAGTGACCAGTATGACCACATGAAAAGTGCTCAAAACCATTCTAAAACCACCAAACCGACTATTATGACCACCAGAAGTGTCTCAAAAACACTATAAAACCACAAAAGTGACCAGTATGACCACATGAAAAGTGCTCAAAACCAAACCGACTATTAAGTGTCCCAAAACCACTATAAAACCAAACCGACCAGTATGAACACATGAAAAGTGCTCAAAGCCATTCTAAAACCACCAAATCGACTATTATGACCACCTGAAGTGTCACAAAACCACTATAAAACCACCAAAACTACTAGTATGACAACCTAAAAAGTGCTCAAAACCACTATAAAACCACCAAACCGACTATTCTGACCACATTAAGTGTCCCAAAACCACTATAAAACCACACAACTGACCAGTATGACCGGATAATAACAAAGTCAGGTTTAATAACACATGGTCCTGGGGACACATGTGCTGCTTTAATGTTCTGAGCTGTTCTGATGTTACATACTTTTAAATGTAAAAGAAAGAAAAATATTGGAAAAAATAGCAGTATCCAAATAAGCATGCCTTTGAAAAATACACAAGAGATGAAGAGGTTTTTGATGAGGTAATGCTGAAGAGTCACAGTATAATGCATCAAACGTTGTTTCTCATCTGGTTTCAAGGTCACGCAAAAATAAGTAAAAAAGAACAAAGTGTTGCACGTAGAGGAAGCGAGAGAGAGAGTACAAAAGATGAGGGAGAGGTGACAGCGAAACGAAAATGAGATCACTTCCCTGCTGGATCCACATTGGGCCTGTGACCAAGTCTGTTAAAAAACAGAAAAATAGAAAAACAGAGCTAGCTGTGACAGCTAATGTCCATAAAACTCTCAGCCAAGCTGTACAGGCCCAGTACAGAAACTACTTATCATTTACACTTAAAATGCAAGCTGGCGGTGTTCACTTCATGTCTAAAGAATCTTATGAATATAATAACAGTGCAGTCTAATCCTTACGTACATTAACATTTCTTCAAAGGGAAGGTGACAGCATATCTGCTTTCCTGCTTTTTGCATGTCATGGATTTCAGAGAAAAGAACTCTAGCATATGATACTGAGTCCTACCTTAACTACCGTCACCAGCAAGACTTAGATGTTCATTTAGCTTTACAACCAGCTTTTTTTGCCAGTGGTCCATCAGATTTCTTCAAAGAAACAATGCGGAGTGCAGATCCAATCTCACTTCTGCTGTAGACAATTTGGAGCAACTTTCACTCTATAAAACATGATGGCCTTGGTCAGACTCCTTATTTCAGGAACGTTTGCGCCGCCCGTCAATTTCAGTGAATGCTTTGCCATCCCCATCTCTGTGTACACATCCAGTCTGCCAACTTGGTTTGAGACTTTAAGGCTTCAGGAAACCTTCTTGGTCAGCTCTTGTAAACAGTGTAAAGTGTGTGTGAAAGACTGTGGTTCACCAGCAAAAGATTTTACACACAGTCTGCACTTTTATCCACAAAGCTCTGTTCTCTGGATGCATGCACTACATCAGTATTCATTATAAACAGAAAGCTACACTGGACTTCAATGCTACAGTTTTTGCACAAAAAGGAAATGAGATGAGGAGGAAAATCCAAACCTTCACAAAAAATCCTGCTTTTCTGTCTGTACTTAAAAAAAATCGCCTCCTGGGTCAGACATAACAACCCAGTGTTTGGGTAGTTTTTGTGTTACCCAGATCCTGGGCCAGACGTAACAACCCAGAGTTTGGGTAGTTTTTGTGTTACCCAGATCCTGGGTCAGATGTAACAACCCAGTGTTTGGGTAGTTTTTGTGTTACCCAGATCCTGGGTCAGACGTAACAACCCAGTGTTTGGGTATTTTTTGTGTTACCCAGATCCTGGGCCAGACGTAACAACCCAGAGTTTGGGTAGTTTTTGTGTTACCCAGATCCTGGGTCAGACGTAACAACCCAGTGTTTGGGTAGTTTTTGTGTTACCCAGATCCTGGGTCAGACGTAACAACCCAGTGTTTGGGTAGTTTTTGTGTTACCCAGATCCTGGGTCAGACGTAACAACCCAGTGTTTGGGTAGTTTTTGTGTTACCCAGATCCTGGGTCAGATGTAACAACCCAGAGTTTGGTTAGTTTTTGTGTTACCCAGATCCTGGGTCAGACGTAACAACCCAGTGTTTGGGTAGTTTTTGTGTTACCCAGATCCTGGGTCAGACGTAACAACCCAGTGTTTGGGTATTTTTTGTGTTACCCAGATCCTGGGCCAGACGTAACAACCCAGAGTTTGGGTAGTTTTTGTGTTACCCAGATCCTGGGTCAGACGTAACAACCCAGTGTTTGGGTAGTTTTTGTGTTACCCAGATCCTGGGTCAGACGTAACAACCCAGTGTTTGGGTAGTTTTTGTGTTACCCAGATCCTGGGTCAGACGTAACAACCCAGTGTTTGGGTAGTTTTTGTGTTACCCAGATCCTGGGTCAGACGTAACAACCCAGTGTTTGGGTAGTTTTTGTGTTACCCAGATCCTGGGTCAGACGTAAGAAACCCAGTGTTTGGGTAGTTTTTGTGTTACCCAGATCCTGGGTCAGACGTAACAACCCAGTGTTTGGGTAGTTTTTGTGTTACCCAGATCCTTGGCCAGACGTAACAACCCAGTGTTTGCATAGTTTTTGTGTTACCCAGATCCTGGGTCAGACATAACAACCCAGTGTTTGGGTAGTTTTTGTGTTACCGAGATTCTGGGCCAGACGTAACAACCCACTATTTGGGTAGTTTTTGTGTTACCCAGATCCTGGGTCAGACGTAAGAAACCCAGTGTTTGGGTAGTTTTTGTGTTACCCAGATCCTGGGTCAGACGTAACAACCCAGGGGTTGAGTTATTTATCACGGGCTCAACGAATCAACCCATTACGCCGGGTTAAATAAACAGTCCAATTTGCTGGGTAAAATTGACCCAACATGTGTTCTGTCCTATATTTACCCAGCCCTTGGGTTAAAAACAACCTAAATTGGGTTAATACAGGACAGAACGCATGTTGGGTTAATTAGGTTGGGAATGTTGGGAACACAAATTTGGGTTTTATTTTACTAACAGTGTAGTTAGTAAAATAATTTAATGACTCCTAGTCAGATACAGGCCAGATCTCAATATCCTAAACTGGTTCTATGCTGTGAGGCAAGTCACGTAAATATCAAATCTGATGTTATTTCGATTTTCCAAATTCACAGATAAAGTATGTTTCTACAGGCTGTAGCTCTGATTTCAGCTTATTTGTTTGTGATTGCATCATTGAGTAATGAGTAATGTGTACCTTCCAGTGGATTTAGTTTACACCCATTTCCCTTATGACCAGATTTTGTAAACTGAGGTGATTAGCCGTGCGTGAAGTGACTCAAGCAAGAGACAAAGACCATTTCACATTACAAAATGAGCCTGCACACTTGGCCAGCAATGTCCCAAAGGCCTCACACACACCCACCTCCTCACACACATTCATATGCACACACACACTTTTATTTAGGGGCTAGCAAAATATTTTCTGTTTCCTGAAGCAATGGACCCGATGTGTGTTGGATACTTTCCATCTTCCCACTCCAAAAACTTATATAGTAACAGCCCACAATCTGCCACACACTCACCCCACAACAACCAAGCCACTTGAGCCCCTAACCCCACCCTCTAAAGCAAATACTGGGATCATTCACCCTTAGCCCTCGCAGTGCAGTCATCACCACAACCAGAACCAAATCTTCAAACAATGAGCACTCTTTGTGCAGAACGTGTATCCATAGGCACTACGCACACACCAATCTCCACATACTCATACACCCACGCACACATCACCCAACACCTGGTTCCAATAACCCAGGATCTGAGACAAAGATGAACTTGGAACTTCAGAAACACAAAGGCAATGGGGGGGGGGGTGGAAACAAATGATGCTGAGACGTTAGGATGGAGTAAGTTCCACTGACTGCTCATGAGGAAACAAACAAAAAAATCTGCTTAAAAGTAATGCCCATTACCAGCTGCGTAAGCAAACAGCTTTCCTATCAATTTTGTGCAGTTTGAGTCCCTTGGGTTACACGTTTGTCAAATCCAAAGGGCTTGTGGCTGCCAGGAAACACAAAGAGATGGCAGAAGAACTACATTTTTTAGATGTCTTTCTGTTTCTCTCACTTCCTTTCCTTCAGAGAGAGAGAGAGAGAGAGCAATTCTGAAACGAGCTCCACACGTGCATCCATTTCCCCAAATCTCCAGCCGTGCAAGAGCTTAAGTACCTACTGTAGTTCCTCTGTGATTAACTTTACATAGCATAGCAGCCTGGTAAATGAGCTGCAGCCTTGTTTGAGAAGTGAAACATGAACATGAACGCAGTGACATTCACTCGGTGTTTAAGATGAAAAAGCAACCTTTCCAGACTACTGGTAAACTATTGAGTAACATTAGTTTGGGATGTACAAAAAGATTCTTTACTGTGTATGTGACATGGAAATACATCATACCTCTTTGCTGAGAACGATAAACACTCCCTGCATTCATGTTGGGGTTCTCTGCGTTGTTAGAGACGAGAGGGTTGCGAGGAGGTGGTTGTATAAACGGAGGCTGTGCCTGGGGCCTTCCAAAGGGTGGAAATTGTTCGTATTGGGGGCTTTGTACTGCAGGCTGGAAGGATGAGCCAGTGTTGCTTGAGGCACCATTGGAGGCAGGTACTGCAGCATTACTGCTATCTCGAGAGTCCTCGTTGAACAGGCTGTGAGTGTATCTGTGATCCAATCCATCAGAGATTGGTGGCTGTGCAGGTTGGGCAGGAACAACTGGGTAGGTTTGACCGTAAGGGGAATAGTAGCGATACCTCTCATCGGTTGTAGGACCCCCTCCATTATGGCTACCTCCTCCAAAACTGCTGGTAGAGTATCCACCCCCTCCGTATCCTCCTCCGGCGAAGCCCCCACTATTGCTCGTGGAGTACCCCGTTCCACGGAAAGGAGGTTCATATGACCTGTCCAAAACCGAGTCATAAGGAGCAGCAAAAGGTGGCTGTTGAGGGAACGGATACTGTGGATAAAAAGAAGAGGATGATGATGAGGAGGAGGAGGAGGATGAGCCAGAGGATTGTCTAAAACGAGAGCCGGTGGATGACTGGAAGCGACTTGTTTCACCTGTCCCAGCTGCACCCTGACGCCAGTTGTCCGGCACCTGGCCGAAGCCAAAGGGGTGTCTGGCTTGGCCTCTCACAGTCTCAGAGCTTCCTCTTGAGGGTGCTTGTCTCCGTACATTCCCACCCTGTGATCTACGGTTGGGAGCATCCGCTAGTAGCACTCGGTGGTTCCTATCACGCTCCTGAGCCCTAGCTGGGACGTATTCAGCCCCACTGTTGAGAAGACTGTACACACGTCCATTGTTCTCCCATTGAATCATCTGTCTCCAGGGGTTTGAGTCCTCAGTCTGAGACTGATGCTGAGATTGAGACTGTCCCCCTACGGTTCCAAGCAACACCCAGACCCACCATGTCACGAAAACAACAGGCAGCATATTGAAAAGACTTGCATGGAAAACAACTTCCAAGAAACTTCAGAAAAGAGTGGACAGTAAAACTCTGAATTGAATCCCTTGATCCAGCAGGTTAAAGATGGTAAGGCATAGAGGACTTATAGTGTCCATGAGCAAATCAGACTACATGCAGTGAAGAAACTTTGTCCTGGGTTCAGAATGTGGTGCAGGCATAGCTGTGAGGAAGGCAGATGATTTCTGAGGCCCCAGGGCAGGCTGCAGTATGAAAAACCTCCCTCTTCCTTACTGTCCGGATGTTGAGTTGTTGTCAGTGGACTGAGCATTGCTCTCAGGCTATCTCTGGAGACGATTGCCTGTTGCTCTCCTCTGCACTTCACTATTTGCCTCTCTGACTGCTTACAATGGTCTGTGAAAAAAGAAAAAAAATTCTCATCTCCCCCTCCCTCTCTCTCGTTCCCTCTCCCTCGCTCACTCAATCTAACATGTTCTTTTTTTTTTTCTTAAAGTGAGATCCCACATGGCCCTAGTGCTAGAGCTGTTTCCTAAACTACAGCAAAGCCAGGTCTTTGCACAGGCTTCCAGAGTCAACATCACCATCTGTGAAGGCACTTGAATATCTAGCGTGCCTGCGTTGACTTCCTTTGATCCATCTGAACAAGCAGGGATGTCTGGTGCGTGGCCTAGGTTCATCCACCCAGGTGCTAGGAGAGCTCTTCCTTTGTCTCATGTTTTTCCAAACACAACTTTTTGCACATCATCATCACAGCAGATGAGAGGACATTAATGTGTCGGGATGTTTAGAATCCAAGTTGTGCATTTGAGAGGAGGCCAAAAAAAGTCAGCAGAATTTGGAACAAGCAGTTCCATTTAAAAGAAAAATACTTTCCAGTAAACAAAGATAGATGATAGCAGGCAAATATAGATCACTTACATTGCAAAACCTAACATAATTCTACAAGCTTTATTTTAATATGTTTTAATGAAATTAACAGAAACTATATAGATTGAAAACCAATCACCAGTGCATGATATAGTATTATAATCTAGCCCTGCTTTTAAACATTTGTAGAAGAAGCTGAATTCACAAATTCATATTACTTCTTCTGTAATAGGGATGCACCAATATAAACATTTTGGCCAATTGGATAATTCTTTATATTTGAAAGCTGATAACCAACATTTTGGCAGATAAATCTAAATCCAAATTGTTATATAATTTTTGAGGGCCTGATTACAAAAAACTCACCATTAAAAGCCATGTCCCAAGCACACAATTCTAATGTTTTCATTATAATTGTATGTAGACTTGCACTTAACTGTATTTTCCTTTTTGGAGTGATTTTAATCATATTTCAAGCAATTCAAAACCATCATGGCGAACAGTGTGCATCTAAAGTGCATCCAAATTTTCTTATCGGGCCGATAACGCGAACATTAAAACTGAACATATACCGGATACTGATATAGTGGCCGATATATCGTGCATCCCTAATCTACACTATCATGGGTACCACTGTTTTAATATTCCAGATATGTTTCTCACAAAATAGCTTTTTTTGTAATACTGTAATGGATACATAAGTGGACTGGACTGATCAAACACATTCTCCTAAACACACTGGGAACACTGATTCATATTGTAGTCTGACTGAACATTGAAACTATTGTTTGTCAAACTAATAGCTATCATAATTTAAATCTTTCCGTCCGCATATGGTTTGGCAGCTCCAAATCTCAAAAGACTTGATATGATGCATTTAGCCTCAAAAAGCACTGGCTGTGATCTCACCTCCATCTTTGACATCTAAGTGTCTCGCATTCGACGCAAAGGTCTGAAAATACTCAGAGACTCTTAAAATCCTGCCAACTGCCTCTTATCACCCCTCCCCACAGCCAAGAGCCTCAAGGTGATTAAATGATTAAAACGCTCATTTTCACAACTATGCTTACTGTTGAACTACTGAATTGCCCTCCAATTATACATCAGCACATTGTGTTGATTGCTAAAAGCACAATCATTTTTTTATTTACTTTATTTATACAGTGATCTGTCCAATGAGCCCCTTGTCTTTTAGATCAGAATGTGTGCTCATTATGTGTGATTTATTAAAGTGATATTCACTCAAATTGTGTCATAATTTACTCACCTTCATATTGTTCCAAACCTGTATGACTTTCTTCTCCTGAACAAAAGAGGAGATTTTGCATAATATTGGTTCACTCTCTAACCTTAGTCAATTTCACTTCTAATGTGGAATATTATGTGGAATATAGTCCATAAGACTTGTGTGCTATATTCTAAATTAAACAGAGCATTTTAGTTGTTATTAATCTTCTCCTGTGAGCTTGAAGATAATAGAGAAGGCTGTGTACTTTAATATTGATCAACTTGTTTTCTATACTATATCAGAATAAAAGATTGTAGTACACTCTAAAAATGCTGGGTTGTTTTAACCCAAATTTGGGTCAAATATGGACAAACCCAGCCGTTGGGTTACATTTTTAAATTAAAGGATTAGTTGACTTCTAAATGAAAATTTCCTGATTTACTCACCCCCATCTCATCCAAGATGTTCATGTCTTTCTTTCTTCAGTCGAAAAGAAATTACATTTTTTGAGGAAAACATTCCAGGATTTTTCTCCCCATCACAGACTTCAATGGGGACCAACGGTTGAAGGTCCAAATCAATGCAGTTTCAGAGGAAGGGCTTCAGAGGCTCTGCACGATCCCAGACAAGGATTAGGGTCTCATCTAGACAAACCATCACTCATTTCCAAAAAATAATACAAATGTATATACTTTTTAACCTAAATTGCTCATCTTGTGCTGCTCTTCGGTGCACCATGGATTACGTAATCATGTCGGAAAGGTCACGCTAGACGTAGGCAGAAGTACCGCCCCAAGCGAACGTGCGAAGACTAATACAAACGATCTTCAACCGTCGGTCCCCATGGAAGTCTATGATGGGGAGAAAAATCCTGGAATGTTTTCCTGAAAAAACGTAATTTCCTTTCGACTGAAGAAAGAAAAACATGAACATCTTGGATGAGATGGGGGTGAGTAAATTATCAGGACATTTTTATTTTGAAGTGAACTAATCCTTTAAATTTTTAACCCAACGGTTGGGTTTGTCCATATTTGACCCAAAATTGGGTTAAAACAGCCCAGCATTTTTTAGAGTGTAGTGCATCATATCTTTTACACTGATAATCAAACTCTTGTAAACGGTTGATTTCTTAAAAAAAAAAACATAACTTAAGACTTAAAAAGATCATCAGTAAGACATAACAATCTTTAAACACTTGGGAAATGAACAGAACAAATCGCTCAGTGCCATTTTGATAATTGTACAGAAAGTGATGATTGATTATTTATGTGTTTTTTCCAACTTCTTAATCCCAAGGAGGTCTATAATATCATGAGGAAAAAAAAATATATATATATATATTTTTTTTAAATCTGCCATCTGTGCTCATGGGAGCTCAGTTCTAGGCTTAATTGTTTTCAATCTAGAAAAAAAAGTTAATTTGATCACTTTAGTCATTACACTTATTCAGAAAAACATGATCAGAGAGCTAAAAGTGAATTAGTCTTTGGTGTGGAAGACTGACTTTGTCTTTCGCTGAGTCATATATCTTTGATTCGATTATACTTGCAGAATATTGATATGTGCTACACACCAAAATCCTGTTTTGTTATGGCTTGCACTGTCCTACACTTTTACACCAGATGAGTTAAAAACCCATGTATGCTGTAACTATTCCAAATATGGGGAAGCAGAGGATTAGATTACTGAATGACATTGGAATGAATTTTGGGACAGTGAGTTCAAATTGTTCCAAATATCAGATTTCGCCGTCCGTTGTTATCAAAATCAACAGTTGCCAAGCTGTTTGCATTGGCCCCGCGTGGAGCGCGTAACGTCCAGAATGTACCAGAGATCAAGGCATGACAACATTCCTCACAGGATTATGTTTAAACTAACGAGCTGCGAGCAAGTGCTTTGAGCCGGCTCGGTGGAAACTGAACCTACCAAAACATGTAGACAGATAACTGACCGGTTTAACGCCACATTTCTGGCAGATGCGTGGCAACGTGCTTTAAAGTAAAGAGTTATACTGATGTTCTTGGGATGAAAAAAGGAGAGAAAGGTGAAGGGCGGCTGTGGAGATTAAACTAGCCACACCAATCCATCATTATGTGGAGGACGTTTATTGTTAGACACTCTTAAAAAAATTTGGATGACTAGTAATTTCCTACTACTTAATTCTGAAAAAAAAAAAAACAGAAATTGTAATTATAAAACTCCACATGTAGTAACCTAGAATACTGTCTAACACTTGATGGCTGCTCTGTCAAGTCCTCGTCGTCAGTGAGGAACCTGGGTGTGCTCTTTGATACCAATCTCTCATTTGAAAGCCACATTTGTAGCACCTGTAAAACTGCATTCTACCATCTTAAAAATATATCTAAATTCCGACATATGCTCTCAATGACAAATGCAGAACAGTTCTGTGTTCATGAGCTCAAGGCTAGATTATTGTAATGCTCTACTAGGTGGTTGCCCTGCACGCTTAATAAACAAACTCCAACTGGTCCAAAACGCAGCAGCTCGAGTTCTTGCTAGAACCAGGAAGTATGACCATATTAGCCCGGTTATGTCAACACTGCATTGGCTCCCAATTAAACATTGCATACATTTTAAAATCTTGCTAATTACTTACAAAGCACTAAATGGTTTAGCTCCCCAGTACTTGAGCGAGCTCTTAACGCATTATACTCCATCACGTCTATTGCGGTCTCAAAACTCTGGCCAGTTGATAATACCTAGAATATCAAAATCAACTGCAGGTGGTCGATCCTTTTCCTATTTAGCACCTAAACTCTGGAACAGCCTTCCTAGCATTTGGGAAGCAGACACACTCTGCCACTTTATATCTAGACTAAAAACACATCTCTTTACTATGGCATACACATAGAATATTATCAATTTCTATTATTCAAATCAGTTAAATGATTGTTAGGCTGCATTAACTAGGTCAGCCGGAACCGGGAACACTTCCCATAACACCTGATGTACTCGTTACATCATAAGAAGAATGGCATCTACGCTAATAATAGTCTCTCTGTATATCCCAAGGTTTACTGTAGTCAGCCGGATCCGGGTTGTATCCAGATCAGATGGTGGATCTGCGCCAGCCAGTGGCACTGATCCTCAACAAACCCATCTCCATACCGGCGCGATGAATCCGATCTTCAACCAGACGGAATCTCTTAATCATTTTTCTCCTACAGCCAAAACAAACTATGTTGCATTAGTTTCCTGTTATCACTGTAAAGCTGCTTTGAAACAATCTGTATTGTATTGATTATTGGACTATGCTTTGCAAGAAAATACTATTGCTATTTTTTTTTTTCAGTGTATAAACCATTTTGGGGTTCCAAAAAGGTTCTTTAAGTAAACATTTCATAAAAGAACCGTTTTTTTTATTAGTTTGAATAACATTTTCGTAATATGTTCTGTAGAACCTTTATACACCATGAAGAATCTTTTGTGGAATAAAAAAAGATTCCATGGATATTGAAGGTTTTTTCATGGAACCACAGACGCCAATATTTGGTCAGATTTCTCAGATCTGAGGTTCAGATTTGTGAAAACTGAATTGAGGGAAATGAGAGCGAGAGAGAAAGAGAATTAGGTGCAACAAAGGGGAAATGTGTAAATGTGTTCACTTGGGTATTGTAAAATATGTCTTTGGCACTCATCAGTGATCTAACAGACAGTAAAAAGACCAAGTGTAACAACTATACTCGAGAAACACAGTGAATGTGCCACAAATATCCTGCTGTTTTCAAATGTCCTGACATCCTGTTTTCCGTGTGCGTCTGTTGTAAGAATATCCATCAGCGATGTTCAGTTCTACATTTCCCAGGTCATGAAAACAAATCCTGGGGCAGCTCCGCACAGGGATAACCCTCAAAAGATCAACACGGCGCTTTCACAACACAAATAGTTACAGGGCTTTAACCTCCGCAGCATGATTTCCGTATTCCAGACTTTCCTGTCCCAAAAACATGTTTGATTAATCGACCAGACTTCTCTCCTTGGACCATTGTTGTCAATGCAAAGCTCATTATTTTCTGAGTAGGCCTGGCATGCTGTTAAAATGCCAACAGCCTTTCATTCACTTGCGCAACCCATTACAAGCCCAAAGCAATTACCCTCAAATTTGCTTGTGTTAGTTAGCAGCTAGGCCACAGCTAGAACTGACAAAGGTGCTCATTTATAGCAGCTGCAAGTGCCCGGTTTTTATGTTTGCTCTTAAAAAGGCAATTCTTATTCCCCTTTAAGTCATTTATTGTGTTGAGTAAGGAGAGCCAGGTGTGAAATCTGAACGAGCGCTCAGAAGCCATTACGACCGCACATTCTCTCAGAACGGGTTGTAATGGACCTGACGAGACTCACGTGACATGTGACACTCACTGTTGTGAACTCGTGTATCTGTGCAGCTTCTCCTTCATCTCGTTTTTGTCATATACACACCTAAAAGAAATACATTTAGAATAAAGTCCTAATATTGTGTGAATAAAAATACTGGAGGGTTTAGTTTAGTTTAGTCTTACTTTAGGATTGAATTTAGATATTATAATTTGATAGTGGTTAAACATGACATATAATAGATATAGTTTCATAACTTTATTTCTGTCAGGACCCCTATCGTCAAAGATGAATGAGAAAGAATGATGGTTCTGTTCTGGGCAAGAACTTCCTGCACATCCATGCAGCCTAGTTTAGTCTGATTCAAGGGGAATAAGAATACCAAATCCTGACTGGACGAGAGGAGGAGCTGGGGATGGAGGAGGGTACATGAGCCCTGGAGAACGCGATAGCTGCTGATAATACTGAAGGAGCTTATACACTCACCTAAAGGATTATTAGGAACACCTGTTCAATTTCTCATTAATGCAATTATCTAATCAACCAATCACATGGCAGTTGCTTCAATGCATTTAGGGGTGTGGTCCTGGTCAAGACAATCTCCTGAACTCCAAACTGAATGTCAGAATGGGAAAGAAAGGTGATTTAAGCAATTTTGAGCGTGGCATGGTTGTTGGTGCCAGACGGGCCGGTCTGAGTATTTCACAATCTGCTCAGTTACTGGGATTTTCACGCACAACCATTTCTAGAGTTTACAAAGAATGGTGTGAAAAGGGAAAAACATCCAGTATGCGGCAGTCCCGTGGGCGAAAATGCCTTGTTGATGCTAGAGGTCAGAGGAGAATGGGCCGACTGATTCAAGCTGATAGAAGAGCAACTTTGACTGAAATAACCACTCGTTACAACCGAGGTATGCAGCAAAGCATTTGTGAAGCCACAACACGCACAACCTTGAGGCGGATGGGCTACAACAGCAGAAGACCCCACCGGGTACCACTCATCTCCACTACAAATAGGAAAAAGAGGCTACAATTTGCACGAGCTCACCAAAATTGGATAGTTGAAGACTGGAAAAATGTTGCCTGGTCTGATGAGTCTCGATTTCTGTTGAGACATTCAGATGGTAGAGTCAGAATTTGGCGTAAACAGAATGAGAACATGGATCCATCATGCCTTGTTACCACTGTGCAGGCTGGTGGTGGTGGTGTAATGGTGTGGGGATGTTTTCTTGGCACACTTTAGGCCCCTTAGTGCCAATTGGGCATCGTTTAAATGCCACGGCCTACCTGAGCATTGTTTCTGACCATGTCCATCCCTTTATGACCACCATGTACCCATCCTCTGATGGCTACTTCCAGCAGGAAGTCCACAAAGCTCGAATAATTTCAAATTGGTTTCTTGAACATGACAATGAGTTCACTGTACTAAAATGGCCCCCACAGTCACCAGATCTCAACCCAATAGAGCATCTTTGGGGATGTGGTGGAACGGGAGCTTCGTGCCCTGGATGTGCATCCCACAAATCTCCATCAACTGCAAGATGCTATCCTATCAATATGGGCCAACATTTCTAAAGAATGCTTTCAGCACCTTGTTGAATCAATGCCACGTAGAATTAAGGCAGTTCTGAAGGTGAAAGGGGGTCAAACACAGTATTAGTATGGTGTTCCTAATAATCCTTTAGGTGAGTGTATATGTGTGCTGTGATAGATGTCATTTCCCTATAGGTAGACTTGATCAGCTGACAGTCAGCTGGTTTGAGCTTGATTAATGTGACCTGCCAGAACTGACACTATGCTTAATATTTTTAACTGAAATCTGTAAAAGGATAGATTACAGGTCTGTTTACAGTAGGTCTGTCTAACAGTTAACAGTTTTCGTTAAAAATAAATTTCTCTATGGAGAAAATAAAATACTATGAAAATAGTTTTCAAAATAGTATGACTTGATTAAGTCTATTTCGTTTTGTATCAAACACAATGTGTTTTTTGGTGATCGAGATCTGGCAGTAACAGCTCATTTTTCCTCGTGGGTGAGCGATCCGGCTTACCCGGCTCATTAAATCCCTCATATGCCAGCGAACCAGTGAGAACACGGGACAGTGATGACGATACATAACAACAGAGCGTAGACACCAAAGCTGCTGGGGATCCGGAACTACAGATTTCAAGAAAATTACTGTTGTTTGGCAAATAAATAAATGACAGAGAGTTACATACGTATTCCTACCATTTATAATATCATGTAAGCTGTGTTATGGTACACCTCAAACAAGGGAATTTATAGTAATTTATAGTGTTAATACTAATCAGCAAGTCCACAAATGGCTTGGTTATGCAGAGCATTCGCAGCTTATATGGACCACACGCCACTAATATATATATATATACACACCGATCAGGCATAACATTATGACCACCTTCCTAATACTGTGTGTTGGTTCCCCTTTTGCCGCCAAAACAGCCCTGACCCGTGGAGGCATGGACTCCACTAGACTCCTGAAGGTGTGCTGTGGTATCTGGCAAATTTTTGCTTTTTGGCAGGAGCATTATCCTGCTGAAAGAGCCACAGCCACCTGGGAATACCGTTTCCATCAAAGGGTGTACATGGTCGTTTCCCAGCAGAACATTGCCCAAAGCATCACACTGCCTCCACCAGCTTGCCTTCATCCCAAAGTGCATCCTGGTGCCATGTGTTCCCCAGGTAAGCAACGCACCCGGCCATCCACGTGATGTAGAAAACGTGATTCATCAGACCAGGCCACCTTCTTCCATTGCTCCGTGGTCCAGTTCTGATGCTCACGTGCCACTGTTGGTGCTTTCAGCGGTGGACAGGGGTCAGGATGGGCACCCTGACTGGTCAGCGGCTATGCAGCCCCATATGCAACAAACTGAGATGCACTGTGTATTCTGACACCTTTCTATCAGAACCAGCATTAACTTCTTGAGCAATTTGAGCTCCAGTAGCTCGTCTAGCCATCACAATTTGGCCCTTGTCAAACTCGCTCAAATCCTTATGCTTGCCCATTTGTCCTGCTTCTAACACATCAACTTTGAGGACAAAATGTTCACTTGCTGCCTAATATATCCCACCCACTAACAGGAGCCGTGATTGAGAGATCATCAGTGTTATTCACTTCACCTGTCATAATGTTATGCCTGATCGGTGTGTATACAGGTGCTGGTCATATAATTAGTATATCATCAAAAAGTTGATTTATTTAACTAATTCCATTCAAAAAGTGAAACTTGTATATTATATTAATTCATTACACACAGAGTGATATATTTCAAATGTTTATTTCTTTTAATTTTGATGATTATAACTGACAACTAAGGAAAATCCCAAATTCAGTATCTCAGAAAATTTGAATATTACTTAAGACCAATGCAAAGAAAGGATTTTTAGAAATCTTGGCCAACTGAAAAGTATGAACATGAAAAGTATGAGCATGTACAGCACTCAATACTTAGTTGGGGCTCCTGTTGCCTGAATTACTGCAGCAATGCGGCGTGGCATGGAGTCGATCAGTCTGTGGCACTGCTCAGGTGTTATGAGAGTCCAGGTTGCTCTGATAGTGGCCTTCAGCTCTTCTGCATTGTTGTTCAAGAGTGGCTTGACAGCTGAAACCCATGTCTTGCATACGTCTGTGCGTAGTGGTTCTTGAAGCACTGACTCCAGCTGCAGTCCACTCTTTGTGAATCTCCCCCACATTTTTGAATGGGTTTTGTTTCACAATCCTCTCCAGGGTGCGGTTATCCCTATTGCTTGTACACTTTTTTCTACCACATCTTTTAATGTGCTTGGACACAGAGCTCTGTGAACAGCCAGCCTCTTTTGCAATAACCTTTTGTGTCTTGCCCTCCTTGTGCAAGGTGTCAATGGTCGTCTTTTGGACAACTGTCAAGTCAGCAGTCTTCCCCATGATTGTGTAGCCTACAGAACTAGACTGAGAGACCATTTAAAGGCCTTTGCAGGTGTTTTGAGTTATATGATTATATGACCAGCACCTGTATGTGTGTGATATATCAGCTTAAGACATTCGTACAGGATGCATGTCTGTAAAGTATTTATTACTTCCTAGAAGTTTATCATCCATTCACACATGATAAGTGATGTTTGTATATCTTAGTGGTTACTACACGACTACAGCATTTACACATTGCAATCATATGTAATTGATGAAATCTAGCATTTGTGTAGGCCTACTTGTAAAAAAAAAACTGATTTGGATGAGAAAATAAACTCAAGGGTTCAAAATAACGCTATATAACTGTATAACTGTATATAACTCACAAGCGTGAGGGTGTACACTTCAGATTGTGTACTCTTGATGACCTGTGAATACTAATCAACCTTTTAAACCTAATTACACAGCTAGTTATTCCCTCAGGAGATTCCTCACAGCAGCACCATATGCCTTCATCTATAAACCCTCCTGTTTATTCTTCATCTCGTGTACAACATGTCAGACGTAATATCTCCCGAATCGTTCTTTAGATTTACACAGCTTCCAACCATCACACGTGTATGATGCTTCGCTGTCAGATTAAACCATTTAAAAAGCTTAAAGTGTGTGTGTTATGAAAGCAAGGGTTAACAGATGGAATATATACTTTTTGGAGATGTTTAAGGCTGCATGTGTTTCGGGCAGGTGTTGAATGTGGTGGTTCATCTTGAAATTCACACTCTGAACTTCAGTTTCTCAGAAGGTCATGAAGGTCAGAGGATTCAGTCAAGAAGCCCGGCGTCGTCTTCTATCAATTGCTAACTTTCTCACTGAAAACTTCACTGTACAGCTGTGTTGTTGTTATTGCACATTTTTAAAGGATTACTTCACCCAAAAATTAAAAATTATATCATTTAGTCACCCTGATGTCGTTCCAAACCTGTATGACGTTCTTTCTTCCATGGAATACATTTGAAATGTGTTGGACTTTTTTTTCTGTGCAGTTACAGTAAATGGGTAGGGAAGATTTCAAGAAGAAGAAGATTTATTTATATAGCGCCTTTCCAAAGCTCAAGGTCACTTTACATAGTGCTATACAGGGAGTGCAGAATTATTAGGCAAATGAGTATTTTGACCACATCATCCTCGTTATGCATGTTGTCTTACTCCAAGCTGTATAGGCTGGAAAGCCTACTACCAATTAAGCATATTAGGTGATGTGCATCTCTGTAATGAGAAGGGGTGTGGTCTAATGACATCAACACCCTATATCAGGTGTGCATAATTATTAGGCAACTTCCTTTCCTTTGGCAAAATGGGTCAAAAGAAGGACTTGACAGGCTCAGAAAAGTCAAAAATAGTGAGATATATTGCAGAGGGATGCAGCAGTCTTAAAATAGCCAAGCTTCTGAAGCGTGATCATCGAACAATCAAGCGTTTCATTCAAAATAGTCAACAGGGTCGCAAGAAGCGAGTGGAAAAACCAAGGCGCAAAATAACTGCCCGTGAACTGAGAAAAGTCAAGCGTGCAGCTGCCAAGATGCCACTTGCCACCAGTTTGGCCATATTTCAGAGCTGCAACATCACTGGAGTGCCCAAAAGCACAAGGTGTGCAATACTCAGAGACATGGCCAAGGTAAGAAAGGCAGAAAGTCGACCACCACTGAACAAGACACACAAGCTGAAACGTCAAGACTGGGCCAAGAAATATCTCAAGACTGATTTTTCTAAGGTTTTATGGACTGATGAAATGAGAGTGAGTCTTGATGGGCCAGATGGATGGGCCCGTGGCTGGATTGGTAAAGGGCAGAGAGCTCCAGTCCGACTCAGACGCCAGCAAGGTGGAGGTGGAGTACTGGTTTGGGCTGGTATCATCAAAGATGAGCTTGTGGGGCCTTTTCGGGTTGAGGATGGAGTCAAGCTCAACTCCCAGTCCTACTGCCAGTTTCTGGAAGACACCTTCTTCAGGCAGTGGTACAGGAAGAAGTCTGCATCCTTCAAGAAAAACATGATTTTCATGCAGGACAATGCTCCATCACACGCGTCCAAGTACTCCACAGCGTGGCTGGCAAGAAAGGGTATAAAAGAAGAAAATCTAATGATATGGCCTCCTTGTTCACCTGATCTGAACCCCATTGAGAACCTGTGGTCCATCATCAAATGTGCGATTTACAAGGAGGGAAAACAGTACACCTCTCTGAACAGTGTCTGGGAGGCTGTGGTTGCTGCTGCACGCAATGTTGATGGTGAACAGATCAAAACACTGACAGAATCCATGGATGGCAGGCTTTTGAGTGTCCTTGCAAAGAAAGGTGGCTATATTGGTCACTGATTTGTTTTTGTTTGGTTTTTGAATGTCAGAAATGTATATTTGTGAATGTTGAGATGTTATATTGGTTTCACTGGTAAAAATAAATAATTGAAATGGGTATAAATTTGTTTTTTGTTAAGTTGCCTAATAATTATGCACAGTAATAGTCACCTGCACACACAGATATCCCCCTAAAATGGCTAAAACTAAAAACTACTTAAAATATTGATACAAAAATATTCAGCTTTGATATTAATGAGTTTTTTGTGTTCATTGAGAACATGGTTGTTGTTCAATAATAAAATTAATCCTCAAAAATACAACTTGCCTAATAATTCTGCACTCCCTGTACAATACATTTGCACACCCACATACACAATACAAGCACAGGCCTTATATAGCCACATTATTCAGAATACATATTAAATAGATATGTCTTTTAGCTGTCTTAAAGGTAGACAAAGTTGATTTCCCTTTCGAGGGAACTCGAGCTGCGTCACCGCTTTGGGAACGCCTCTGCGTGATTGCGTCGTGAAGCACATGTGTAATCAGTCCAATGGAGAGACGGAACGTCATAGGCGGGTGACGTCATCGACCCGGAAGGTATAAAGCATACCGGCAAACAAACGCCGCTAGCTTCTGTTGCTTTCAGCAAGCGCTCTGTGTATTGTCATTGTCAGATTTGTGTTTTGTGTCTGAGTTCAGACTTCTCTTGTTTCTATTTCCTACAAGTTTGCATACACACTGACATTTAAAGAGACATTATGGCGAGCGAACAGCGTTACAGAAAGTGTGTTCCTCCCTGCTCTCGTCACATCACGAGCGGGGATACACACTTGATGTGCGTTGTTTGTTTGGGTGAACAGCACGCTCAGTCGGCTCTCGAGGGGGCCGGCTGTGAGCATTGTGAGGCTTTGCCTATGAGAGTGCTGCGATCCCGCCGGGCACTTTTTGAGGAGGGTGTCCCGGTTCGCGTTCCCCGCGGCACAGGCCCCGCTGTTGCTGAGGCACAGCGGCAGCTTATGTCGTGGGGTTCGCAAATGGATCTGTCAGAGGGGTTAGAGACGGGCCCAGCCCTTTCTCTGCCCTCACCTGGCAGATCCAGTGCTGCCTCTCTGGGTTCGGGAGCCCGCCCTGCGGTTTCTCCCACCCAGGGGGCAGCCTCAGCGCAGCTTTTATCAAGCTCTGACGAGATCGATATTTGCAGCGTTGACGCGGGGGTTGAAGACTCGCCACTTCAATCCCCTGCTGGTGAGGAGCTTTTGGAGGTCCTGTGCAGAGCTGTGGCCAAACTAAACATTGACTGGCCACAAGAGAATCAAGAGAGCGTCTCGTCCAAGAGCCGTTTGGACGAGCGCTTTCTCCCCTCCCGCTCTGCCCAGCCTCCACGTCGGAGTTTACCGTTTTTCACGGATCTCCACACTGAGGTGTCGAGAACGTGGAAGCGGCCCATGTCCTCTCGTGTCTTCAGCCCCCAAACGTCAGTGTATAGCAACATACAGGGGCTGAAGAAGCATGGGTATGGTCCGATGCCGAAGGTGGAGGAGACGCTTGCGAGCCATCTCTCTCCTCAGTCGGCATCGGCCATTAAAACTCCGACCTTGCCCACCAAACCATTAAGAACCACATCCTCTTTGGTGGGCAAGGCGTACTCGGCAGCGGGTCAGGCCGCCGCGTGCCTGCACACTATGGCCATCGTGCAGGCATACCAGGCCGACCTGCTAAGAGACCTGGGGTCCAGCCAGGAGATCGGAGCAGACTTAGTTAATGAGCTCCGATCTTCAGCAGATTTAGCTCTCCGAGCCACCAAGGAGACGGCCAAATCTATAGGCCGTTCTATGGCAGCCCTGGTGGCTACGGAGAGGCATCTGTGGCTTAATCTGACCGAGATTCGGGAGAGAGATAAGAGCTTTCTGCTTGATGCGCCGCTGTCTCCTGACGGCCTGTTCGGTGACGCTGTCACTACCGTCACCGACAGGTTTCAGGAGGCAAAGAAACAATCTGCGGCGCTAAAGCAGCTCCTCCCGAGAAAACCCCAGGCCTCGTCTGCTGCTGTGCGGGAGCAGCAGACACCGAGTACAAGCTCCGTACACCGGGCGCAACAGAAACAAAGTGTTGCCACTCGTACTCCCCCTCAGAAAGGGTGGGGCGGTGGGCGACACCCCCAGACGCAGCCCTCTAGGGGTAGAGCAGATCTGCGGACTGTTCTTATCTCTAGGAAGGCTGCGTCTAAGAGGCCCTGACGCCAGTGGGCCCAGGGCAGTGAGGGTTTCCCCCTTCGGGAACAGGCGGTGTTCACCTCAGCATACGGTGCCCGTCCTTTTCCGGTACCCTCACAGGGTCTCTCCACTAACCCCGCCCGAGTGCCGGGGCGTGGAAGGCCCTCGCGAGTCATCCGAGGATGGCCCGCGTCCTCCAGACAAGGAGGTGGCGCTGTCGAGTCAGCCGTTCCCTGCCGGTCATCCGTTTCAGGGCGCTGTGCTCCCAGCACTCAGTATACCAGAGGCCAGTCTCGAGGGACTGGTACCCCTAGTAGATTTTTTGCCAGAATGGGAAAAACTGCCAAATATATCTCGTTGGGTCCTGCAGATAATAAGATCAGGGTACGCCATCCAGTTCAGGTGTCGTCCACCCGGTTTCAAGGGGGTCCTACCTACCTTGGTGGGCCCCGAGCAGGCTCTGGTTATGACTCAAGAAGTCCAGACCCTCCTACGGAAGGGGGCCATAGAGAAGGTTCCTCTCTCCGACAGGGAGTCGGGTTTCTACAGTCGCTATTTTATAGTGCCAAAGAAGGATGGGGGGTTGCGCCCCATTTTGGACCTGCGCTCGCTGAATCGCGCAGTGGCAAAGTTCAGGTTCAAGATGCTTACACTCAAACATATCGTGTCCCAAATCAGGTCCGAGGACTGGTTTGTCACGATAGATCTCAAAGATGCTTACTTCCACATCTCCATCCTTCCGCAGCACAGGAAGTACCTGAGGTTCGCTTTTGGGGGACAAGCGTACCAATATCGGGTGCTTCCCTTCGGTCTAGCCCTATCACCCCGCACCTTCACCAAGTGTGTAGACGCGGCATTAGCCCCCTTGCGTATGCAGGGGATCCGCATTCTCAATTATATCGACGACTGGCTGATTTTGGCTCAGTCAGCACGTCTGGCGGTTCAACATCGAGATGTTGTTCTCGCGCACATGAAGAGGTTAGGGCTGAGGCTCAACCTCAAGAAGAGCGTTCTTTCTCCAGTACAGAAAATAACGTATCTGGGTGTGTGTTGGAATTCGATCCTGATGCAGGCCCGTCTATCAGAGCCTCGCGTAGGATCGATTCTCTCAGCTGTGAAAGGGGTGAAACTAGACCAGCCACTCACTGTCAAACAGTATCAGAGACTGTTAGGCCTGATGGCAGCAGCGTCCAACGTCATTCCTCGTGGCCTGTTGTACATGAGACCTTTACAGTGGTGGCTCAAGACCAAGGGTTTTTCCCCGAGGGGAAATCCCTTTCGCGTGATCAAGGTAACGCGGCGATGCCTCCGCGCCTTAGTCATGTGGAAGGACCCTCGGTTTCTAGCCCAAGGCCCGTTACTGGGGGTACCGTGCCAGCGGGTCACTCTGACCACGGATGCCTCCCTTACGGGTTGGGGGGCGACCATGAGTGGTCGCTCGGCCCAGGGCCTATGGCAGGACTCTCATCGTGCGTTGCACATAAATTGCCTGGAAATGCTTGCTGTGTTCCAGGCTCTGAGACATTTCCTGCCGTATCTCAGGGGCCATCATGTTCTAGTTCGCACAGACAACACATCGGTGGTCTCCTATATAAATCACCAGGGGGGTTTGAGGTCTCGCCCTTTGTACAAGCTGACTCGTCAAATCCTCCTGTGGGCCCTGGGGAAATTGCTCTCAATCAGGGCAATCTACATCCCAGGGCGCCTGAATACGGAAGCAGACATCCTGTCGAGGCAGGGGCCGAGGCCCGGGGAGTGGAGACTCCACACCGAGGTGGTGGAGCTCCTCTGGCAAGAATTCGGCAGAGCAGAAGTAGACCTGTTCGCCACTCAAGACAACACTCATTGTCGTCTATGGTTTGCTCTAACTCCTCCAGCTCCCTTGGGACTGGACGCCATGGTACAGGAGTGGCAGAGGCTGCCCCTGTACGCTTTCCCCCCGATCGCTCTGCTTCCGGGAGTTCTAGAGAGAGTTCGTCGGGACGGTGCCCATCTGCTCCTAGTGGCTCCGTTCTGGCCAGCCCGGGTTTGGTTCTCGGACATTGTGTCGCTCCTCAACGGCTCTCCCCTGGAGATTCCGTGCAGGAGGGACCTGCTCTCTCAGTCGGGCGGTGCCTTCCTGCACCCACGCCCAGAGCTGTGGAATCTGTGGGCTTGGCCTCTGAGGGGGCCCAGCTCCTAAGCTCCGGTCTCTCAACCGAGGTTGTGGAGACCATCCTACACTCTAGAGCTCCCTCCACGAGGAAACTGTACGCATTGAAATGGAGACTCTTCACCTTATGGTGTAGAGATCGCCTGTGGGATCCAGTTAACTGCCCTGCGAGCGCGGTGCTGGAGTTCCTGCAGGAGAAATTCTCCGCTGGGTTAGCTCCCTCCACTTTGAAGGTGTACGTGGCGGCCTTAGCAGCTTACCACTCTCCTTTCGATGGTGTTACCCTCGGGCGACACCCCCTAGTTACTCGTTTCCTCCGTGGCACTATCAGACTGAGGCCCGCAGTACGCACCAGGGTGCCGGCCTGGGACTTATCTATTGTCCTTCAGGGCCTTTCTCAGGCTCCCTTCGAGCCCATTGAAGAAATTTCTGAGAAACTCCTCACCTTAAAGACCATCTTTCTGCTGGCTATCTCTTCTTTAAAAAGAATAGGGGACTTACAAGCCCTCTCTGTGGCACCCTCGTGCTTGGAATTTGCTCCCGGTATGGCTAAAGCTTTTCTGCACCCCAGACCGGGGTACGTTCCTAAGGTTCCCACTAATACTGTGAGACCCATAGTACTTATGGCCTTTTGTCCACCTCCCTTTCTGACGTCTGACCAGGAAAGATCCAATCTGCTTTGCCCTGTTCGCGCACTAGACGCTTATGTCCACAGAGCTGCCCTGTGGAGAAAATCGGAACAGTTGTTTGTGTGTTACGGTCCACCCTCGAGAGGGGGTCCGGTCTCTAAGCAGAGGATGAGCAAGTGGATAGTTGAGGCTATTTCACTTGCTTATGAGGTGGTCGGGCAGCCTTTCCCTTTGGCTGTCCGGGCACACTCGACTAGGGGTATGGCTGCCTCTCGGGCATTCCTAGCAGGGGCCTCCCTGCAAGACATTTGTGATGCGGCGGGGTGGTCCTCGCCGCTCACTTTCGTGAGGTTCTACGAACTTGACATTACTCCAGGGGCTCGGGTGCTCGCCTTTTAGACAATGCACAGGCGGGCATCCGGCTCCTATGGGGACGTGGGTATTCTCGTTCCCAAAGCGGTGACGCAGCTCGAGTTCCCTCGAAAGGGAACGTCTCGGTTACGATTGTAACCTTAGTTCCCTGAGTAGGGAACGAGACGCTGCGTCACCCTGCCATACTCCCCGCATGCCCGCAAAAGCGTCTTGCTTCACTCTACCACAGAAGCTAGCGGCGTTTGTTTGCCGGTATGCTTTATACCTTCCGGGTCGATGACGTCACCCGCCTATGACGTTCCGTCTCTCCATTGGACTGATTACACATGTGCTTCACGACGCAATCACGCAGAGGCGTTCCCAAAGCGGTGACGCAGCGTCTCGTTCCCTACTCAGGGAACTAAGGTTACAGTCGTAACCGAGACGATTTCAAACTAGGTTTGCAAAGTTTTGGAAACGTTCCAGGATTTTTGGGGGGAATTTTTGTAGGAATTTTTTGAAACTTTTCAGAATTGTTTGGAAACGTTTCAGTTTTTTTTTTTTTTTTTTTTTTTTAACTTTCCAGGATTTTTTTGGGAAATTTTCTAGATTTTTTAGAAACTGTCCAGGATTTTTGGAAACTTTACAGGATTTTTTTGGGAAATGTTTCAGCCCCTTTGCAACCCTATTTCAAACTACAAAAAAGATGCAAAAACACCATAAAGATGTTATATATTACAATCACATTATAGTGAAAATAGCATACAGGATAGTCCTCAACAGACGAACGAAAGTCATATGGCTTTGTAAAGACAAGTGGGTGATGATTATTTTCCCCTTTAGGTTGAAGAATAAGTTGCATTAGCTTCAAAATTGAGGACGATTCAGTTCAAATGTCTGGCTCACAATGTCATACATTCATTATTGCATTAACTCCATCCATTCATCAATACAATCATTACAGATTCTGATGCAAGCCAGAAGGCATTTTTACCGGCACTCAAAGGAAATAGGTTTCCTTCTGAATGAGCTTCTAAAAGCCTCTTTCAGAATAAATGTTGAAAGTGTTTCTGCAACTCCTCTGGTATTGTACGTTGCCCAAAGCTAGTTTATATTTTATGTTTGTGCATGTAAAAATGCCCTGTTCTTGTCTTCACTCTGGGCATGTAATGCACCCTGGTAAGGAAAATATTGCATGCATTACTTTAAGCAAAATTTCACACAGATGGGTATCACACATCTTATCTTCAGTAGTTAGCCACTCACACTTGGGCTTCAGACCAATTTCATCTTTGAGCTGAATGGGAACCTGTTTCTTACTCTCAGAGGGGAAACTAGGCATGGAAATACTGACAGTAAACAGTGCCCTTGCTCAACATAAACCACACATCTGTACTCTCCTGAACGCCAAACAAACACAAAACTACTTTAATCCATGGAATTAAAAAATTGCCATATTCATGCAATCCATGAAATTTACATAGTACTCCAATAAACTATAGTACTGTCATGTTGCCCCATAGGAAAACTAAGTTTATTCAAGTGTTCTATTAGTATACTTCTTTTAAACTAAAAATAAGAAAGTATACTTTCAGTCTACTTTTTATATACTTCTCAGAAATATACTTAAAATTGCACTTAAGTATACTTGACTTATAATGACAGATTTGGCCTAAACCTGTACTCAATAGTTTGATCGAGCCTATACTTAAAAGTATAATTAAGTATTCAAAGTATACTTGGCTTGTAATTGTGTTTAACCTTTTGATTGAGTCGCCTATTAAATATACTTAGTTTTACATACAGTCTTATTAAACTTACATTGTATGAAAGTATTGATTAGAATATTGATATAAAACAGATATGTTCCTAATTCTGTGTATCTGAATTGTTGTGTAGGCTAGTCCACTGGTAGTGTACATAGGAATGTAGTATATGATATATGATATTATATCGTCCTTCGGACGAATGCAATAAGAGTTATACAAAAAAAGTCCTGGCTCTTCCAAACTTTATAATTTGAAGCCCAAAAAAAGTGCATCCATTCATTATAAAAGTAACCCAGGGGGCCTTCTGAAGCAAATCCATGGGTTTGTGTAATTTTAAAAAAAAATATTTCACACATTATAAAGTAAAATCTCTCGCTTCCGGCGGACCTCCTTCCGTATATAACGATGACGTCGGGCGTAGTGTAAGCGTTTTGACCTGCGAGAGGCATTACACTTTACTTAAAATCACTTTACTCTTTCCCCACCACTGATTGAATTTTCTGGCTATCCCTGTTTTCACTGTTATGCGTTAGGGGGCGCTATGACACATCTTCTAGTACAGAATCTCCGGATCAAAACACAGGAGAAGAAGAAGCTGAAACAAGTGATAGAAGATTGCTCACGCAAATGTAAAATAATCACACATTAAAAAGCGTGTAAATCAAAACTGCCTAACGTTGCTGAGTGAAGAGGAAACGACTGTGAAGCGTTGAGGTGTTGATGGACTCGATCGACTCCATCTGTGATGATCCTCGCTCTGAATCTGATCAAAGCGTCGTCTTTGACAAAAATGCATTCTCAACTTTTTATTTAAAATGTTACGTTTCCTTATGAAACTTGCCCACAATCAAGTGTTGATAAAAAAGGATGCATGAAGCTATAATAAAATGTTTTTAAAATGAAAGTACAGTTAAATGTATATTTCATGTATAAAAAAATGTATATCTACATTTGAACATAGAAGTATACTGAAAGAGCAAAAATTATTTATAAATAGTAAACTATAAGTATGTTATGTTCACTTAAAGAAAACTTACAAGTATACTTGCAGTATAAATTACTAAACTAGTAGAGTACACTTCAAAGTGTACTTTCATAAACTAAAAAATGCACTACTTGTATTAAAATACTTATAAGTTTACTTGTAGTACAGATGCAGTACAAATGAGAAACCTAGTTGTGCACTTAAAGTTTACGACTTATAGTACACAATTTGGCCAATTTAGTCCCAAGCAGTATTGAAATACTATAGTTACTACTAGTACACATTGATATTAGTATACTTACTACATAAAGTATACTTAAAAATATACTTGAACTAAGTATACTTCATAAAATGAACTTGAAGTATACCTCTTTTTCGTAAGGGGCATGTGCAAATTCCCATGTTATACCAACCTATAAAAAATTAAACCCTGTGAGTTTAAGTGATACTTTTTGTAACTTTTTTGGTTGCTATAGCCTGGATTAACTGTACAAATACTGTATGCAACTTTCTGCCACCTAGTGTCAATTAACTTAAAAGCACGTCACGAAAACATATTCTTTTACAGTGGACCTCTGATAAAGCCCACTTTAGCACATTAGTATTACCACTGGAATACCTTACATGTATAATTCACTCTAGGACGGACTTTTTCTACAAAGTATGGGAACCATTCCTAAGTTAACCATTCCGGGACTGCTAATATTATGTTGTTTGGATTTCACCGATAAGAGCTTTTGTAACAACCATTTAATGCCAGTACGATGAAATTAGCCCTTTTTTTTTTAGCTGTTTTTTGTCCTTTTAAGCCAAATCATTGCTTATTGTTGTTGCTTTTGTTAGTTTGTGATTTGCAATTTGTGGAAAATCAATAAATATATTGTTGAAAAAACCCCCAAAACTTAAAAGCACATGCAGCAACTCATTTCTGCAACACAAACACTAGTCTTTTAATCAATTATTTGTTTATCCATTGATTTTTTAGTTCAGCACCTACTGCATCTTTAGCCCTTTGCTTTTTTGAAACAGGAGCATCTTTATACGCGGACAGAAGTGTCGAGCTTGCGGTTTCACCTCTCAGAAAATAAAAGTACAGATGATAGAGGAAGGGCAGCTCAGGAGTGCTTTAAAACGGGCTGATGTCGGCATGTTAATTCTCTCTGTTATGACTCTCATAGGAGCAGAGCATCACCTCATCTCTCTCCCTCGCTCTGTCTTTCTATCTCTCAACTAACCATCAAAGTGCTACCCTGTAGCTGATGCGCTGCTTCATTAATTAAGCCCATATGTCGCTCCCTCCTCATAATGTCGGATTTTCTCCTGACTGAGCATTGCTGTGCTGGGACTCAATACATCACCTACAACACAGAATTACTGCAGGCAATGTAAAGTCAACAGTTTACATTACATGCAGTTTACCAGATCAACGAGGCACTGGCTGCATGTTTTTAAAGACGAACACTAAAACTCATGCACGATTTTATTTCATTCAATTTGGTAAATAACCAGTAAAATCTAAATACATTTATATTGGACATTATATTTATATTAAACCCTACAATTATTTAACATTCACAGATATTTTACTGATTCTGTCTAAATGCATCATAACAATGATCCGTTTGTAACTCCACAAACACTGTAAAAAAAAATTCACCAAATAAATGAAGGTGATAATTAAAAATAGTGTGTATATTTTCATAAGAAAATTGTGGTTCGGTGTTGTATAGAAAATATTTAGAACATTTCACTAATAAAAACAAGAGATACATTTTCCAATTTTTTTTAAAGGAAATTTAAGCAATTTTGAGGCTTGAATTGAGGAACCGATTAAGCTGATAAAATTAAGGGCTACCTATTTATTTTAAGAGAATTAGCTCAATTGTGCAGTTTTATTTAGAGACACCATTGTTAGTTCCCAGCATGCTTTGCATATGGCTGGAAATGGAGAGTTAATATTGAAATTAAGTGTTATTTCTGAGTGAAGGGAAACATCTGTTAATGTTTAATGTTCAGTTATGTTTGACATTTGAAAGAGTTTCTGTTATGTTGAAGTCTGGATGTTACCATTGGTCAGAAGAGTAGAGCTTAGGGTTAGGTTGTGAAAAACTGCATGCAATATTATGAAGCATGTTGTTTTGTTCAATGGGCAATAACTTTGCTAATGCTAGTGCAGTAACAAGTTTGATTTTTACTTGCTAGCAGCAAACAGTCTATTAACTGTGTAATGTAACTCAAAGTCAAATATAAACAGGTCATTTCCATTCACTCTAATCCACACCCTTTTTTAAAGTCAATTTTAAATAAAAAAGTTTCATAGACTAAATAATTTAGGTGATTTTACATGATTTATTCAGGTAGATTGCATCAAAAAAATCAAGCTACTTAAAAATATTATGTGTAATATTGTTACCATATTTTTTTTAAGTAAATAGCACATACAATTTTTTACAGTGAAATTGTGTTTTCCCACTTTCGTTATCATCCATCCATGCATTCTCCAAAACGCTTGTCCCATACTGTGCCTTCACTTACTGTGTATAATATTATGTCACTTCATTAATGAAAGTCACTTAAATGTAATCTTCATATTGGATTTGTGAAAAGGTGTCTGCAGAGTAGATAATAGCAAACTTTCAATCACAGGACTGAGAGAATGGGTTTTATGTGTGTGTGTGTGTGTGTGTGTGTGTGTGTGTGTGTGTGTGTGTGTGTGTGTGTGTGTGTCGAGCATGTCCTTCAGAAGAGCTGAGAGATGGATAGTGGTGACAAAGGCACAAACATTATTCTCCTCCTGCTGTATTTGAGCTCTTTATTACTGTCTAATGCACATCACTATTCATCCACCGCTCTCTCAGACCCACCCACAGCACGAGTTCTTCACACACACACACACACACACAAACACACACACGTCCTTTATTCACTGCTGAAGTAGACCACTCAGAATTCCACACTCGTTCTTACACAGAGGAAATGAGAGAGCGAGAAAGGGAGGGAGAGGTATAAGGAAGGTGAAGTAAAAGAGAGATCAAGGATGAAGCACACTGTCTCCAGAGCGCCACAAAAATGTCACTGCGGGCTCCGTTATAAATCACTGACCGCAGTGATGTGTTTACTCATTACACCGAGGTGCAGTTCTGTCATCCAGAGTCTCATTTAGTCCTTCAGAACCCAAACCCGAGGCTGCCGTGGCCTGAACGCTGATCTTATCCTCCCAGCGGCTGGGCCGAGATAAAACGCACTAAACATTTGTCTCGGGCTTTACCTGAATTGTTTACAGAGAGCAGGTCGGTAGTAAAGCACTGTGTTTCAGTCGTAGCTGAGGCTGCTCACACATAAACTCACCTCTATAGATTACTGGGAGAATGCAACTCCGGAAAGCCTTTTAGCGTCAGGATTATGGCATTTTTCATGCACTGAAGTTTTAATTGTTCTGTTGAGATTTATGTTATGGTTGGGGTCCTAGAGACTCTATGTGTGTATGTGTGGTGTTTCGGTTCAAAACACAGGCGATTTCTCCCATCAAGCACACATTTAGTTGATTTTTCACTTTGCACTGAAATTAGAAATATTGGTAACACTGTACAATAAGGTTTCATTTGTTAATTTACTAATACATGATTCAAAAGTTGTCTTTAGTTAATGCACTGTGAACTAACATGAACAAAAAATTTACAAATGAATTCATAAATACTGTAACAAATGCTTATTGTTTTTTTCATGTTATGCATTAACTAATATTAACAAAAATGAGACCTTATTGTAAAGTGTTACTGAAATGTCATAGTTATTTATTATTATTATTTGTATTATTATTATATTCATTTGTATTGTAGCAACACCAACATCATAAATTATTTAAAAAAAAATTCATAATTGTGACATAAAATGTTAAAATTAAGAATTTTGAGATTTGTGACTTTTTAACTGTCATTATAATGGATTTCTGTTAAAAGATAAAGTAGGATTTATTTTATTTTACTTTATTTAATTTTGTATTTATTTTATTCTATTTAACTTTTTTATTTTATTTAATTTAATTTTAATTTATTTAATTTTTTATGTATTTATTTAATTTAATTTAACTTTTTTAATTGTATTTTATTTTTTTCTTTTATTTATTTTCTTTTATGTTTTATTTATTTATTTTAATTTAATTTAATGTATTTATTGTTTATTGTTTATTGTTTTTAGCTCTTAGCTGGCTGGTCTGTGGTAAGTGAACGCTTTGATTTCAGTGGACATTTCTCTAAGATGCAAAACACAAGTAATATAACATTTTTCAATATAAACATTTTTTTTATAATCAATTCTTAAAAGATTAGAGTTATGAAATATCAACCGGATTCTCAAATGTTAATTATGTTAAATATGTTTGAGGCGTTTTAACGATCAACCCAAACAGAACATGAGGACGTTGAAGAAGACAACAGAAATGAAGAACAAGTGCACTTAAAGGAAAGAGTAATTGCTCATGGTTTGAAAATCTATGTGCACTTCAGAGCCTCGAGTTGCTTTTACACACAAAACAAGGGCCCTTATGCCTGGACCGTATTCTCATCACCTTCACACAGTAGAAAAGACTAATTTGAAGAGATTAATTTGTTTCCTTCACTCTACATCTGCCTGAGATAAAGGCTGTTGCTTCTGAAACATGAACACAGCTGTTTTAATATTTCAGAAAGACTGATACAGCCTCGCAACTTTAATATAAGAAGTCAAGCAATCAGGCCCTGATTTAAATCTGACTGAAGGCGTAAAGCCCCGAGGTAAAGGAGGACGGCAGGGCTGCCGCACAACAAATGAATCTAATCCATCTTTGGGGCAGGGGTGAGACACAGGTCCACATCTCTGAGACACAAACACACACACACACACCCTTTATAATATCTGGAGGCAAGCTGAAAATAGGGCGCTTATTAATGAGGATTTACTGTCCGCAGTCAGTTTTCTTGTAAATGACTGCTAAAGGAGGTTCATAAAGTCTGTTTCTCTTTGTTTCTGTATATAGTGAGCCACTGACATATGCAGTGATGGAGGGCAGTCGTATGTTTACCATGAACATTTCCATGCCATCATCAAATAAAGGTGTCATTTATACAATGGACAGCTTTGTCTCTACATTCTGATTGGATAAGATGTGTTTGAAGCTTTTGTAAAACATGTTTTTAGTGAATGGAAAAAATACAGTGTGACCAGTGTAGCCTGATTAACAAACAAATGACTCTTTAAAACAAATTCCTTTTAGTGAATCAAAAACATACAGGGTCTCTGTCACACACCCGGCGCAATGTGACGCCAGACGCGACGCAAGTGTGTTCTGCTAGTTTCAGCCGGACGCAGTTCTCATGTTCACGTCCAGCTCCACGTTGTTTAAATATCAAATGCACTGGTGCATCTGTTCACCCATGGGCGTCTGGTCTGAACACCAGGAGTTCAGGAGCATTGTTGGAGCGTTGCTATTGTGAGGAACTGAAACGACTGCGCCATTGACCAACACACACCTGCTCTAAAGTCAATAGCGCAGTATTTTAGTGTTATTTAAAGGGTGTGTTAGTAACATGAATATATAATAGTGTCTGTGAATATTAAACTGCAAAATACTATTAAATATTAATCCTGCATGTTCTGCATCTCTGTGTGAATGAATGGCACAGACGCGCGGTTTCATTTGCGGCTCACGCGCTCACACACACACACACACACACACACCGCACACCACTCGTTGTCTTTTTAGCCTCTGCCATGTCACTATATGAGGACATGAATGCATAAACATTCATAAGCTCTGCTCTGAGAGTCACTTCATGAGCATTTACCCTTTCACTCGAAGCTCTTCACGGCAACCCGTCAAAATTAAAGTTTGGTTTAACTAGAAGAATTGACAGAAATATATTAGGCAACTGTACAGTAGATTTAGCTACGTCTCTTTGTAATACTACTACTACTACTACTACTACTACATACACTCACCTAAAGGATTATTAGGAACACCTGTTCAATTTCTCATTAATGCAATTATCTAATCAACCAATCACATGGCAGTTGCTTCAATGCATTTAGGGGTGTGGTCCTGGTCAAGACAATCTCCTGAACTCCAAACTGAATGTCAGAATGGGAAAGAAAGGTGATTTAAGCAATTTTGAGCGTGGCATGGTTGTTGGTGCCAGACGGGCCGGTCTGAGTATTTCACAATCTGCTCAGTTACTGGGATTTTCACGCACAACCATTTCTAGAGTTTACAAAGAATGGTGTGAAAAGGGAAAAACATCCAGTATGCGGCAGTCCTGTGGGCGAAAATGCCTTGTTGATGCTAGAGGTCAGAGGAGAATGGGCCGACTGATTCAAGCTGATAGAAGAGCAACTTTGACTGAAATAACCACTCGTTACAACCGAGGTATGCAGCAAAGCATTTGTGAAGCCACAACACGCACAACCTTGAGGCGGATGTGCTACAACAGCAGAAGACCCCACCGGGTACCACTCATCTCCACTACAAATAGGAAAAAGAGGCTACAATTTGCACGAGCTCACCAAAATTGGACAGTTGAAGACTGGAAAAATGTTGCCTGGTCTGATGAGTCTGGATTTCTGTTGAGACATTCAGATGGTAGAGTCAGAATTTGGCGTAAACAGAATGAGAACATGGATCCATCATGCCTTGTTACCACTGTGCAGGCTGGTGGTGGTGGTGTAATGGTGTGGGGGATGTTTTCTTGGCACACTTTAGGCCCCTTAGTGCCAATTAGGCATTGATTAAATGCCACGGCCTACCTGAGCATTGTTTCTGACCATGTCCATCCCTTTATGACCACCATGTACCCATCCTCTGATGGCTACTTCCAGCAGGATAATGCACCATGTCACAAAGCTCGAATCATTTCAAATTGGTTTCTTGAACATGACAATGAGTTCACTGTACTAAAATGGCCCCCACAGTCACCAGATCTCAACCCAATAGAGCATCTTTGGGATGTGGTGGAACGGGAGCTTCGTGCCCTGGATGTGCATCCCACAAATCTCCATCAACTGCAAGATGCTATCCTATCAATATGGGCCAACATTTCTAAAGAATGCTTTCAGCACCTTGTTGAATCAATGCCACGTAGAATTAAGGCAGTTCTGAAGGCGAAAGGGGGTCAAACACAGTATTAGTATGGTGTTCCTAATAATCCTTTAGGTGAGTGTAGGTGTGCATAGAGGGTTGCTTATTTTTCACTTGATCTTTTTGATAAATTATGTTTTCTTTTAAACAGCATGTAGCATGTTTATATGTATTATTTACTTATAATGATTATCATCATAAATAATAAACTCATTGAATTTAATAAAAATTTAAATAGTTAAAATTTTAAAACATTTTTTGCTGTAGTACCGAAATTGGTACAGAGAACCGTAATATTTTTATGATATTGGAATTTTGGTATTGTGACATCCCTAGTTCAGTCTTTCCTCATGTAAATAGTGAATCTGCTCATGGTGCGAGCACAACTGGCTTTTAAAGGGAAAGGGAGATGAGACTCTGATTGGTTTATTGCACATTACGCCCAAAACACACCCATGACTCATTAAGAGATTAGGGCCAACCCTTTTAGACCATGTGCCGGGCACGCAGACAGTTTTTTCCGTCGTTAAACTAGCAAAAGTGGATTCGGACACGCCCTAAGAGCTCCTGCGCCGTGAGCTTCAGAACATGAGCTCAGATCGGTAACATAGTGTCAGAGATCAGCCAGGCTCCATCCAATATATATATATATATTTTTTGCAGGTGTTTTACCTGTGTTTATAATTTTGAAAATGGGCGTCCGATGACCCCTTTAACGGAAATGTCCGTAAGGTTTCTGGATAATATCCAGGTACTAAGCTGTCAGTACTTTTCCGGTTATTTTCCGGATTTATTTTTTGCAGTGTAGCCTGATTCACAAACACATGACTCTTTTAAACTGGTTCTATGTGTGTTTGTGTTGTCTTTGTCTGAATCTAAGCCAAGCATTTCAATGTGAATCCGTAACTCTTGAATAATACAGGCTAACTATAACATTGGTTTTAGTTATTGTTTATAAAAGTCACAGTTACATGTGGTAAATCAGTGTAATGCCCAGCCTCTCGTGACTCATTGGAAGGGTTTCCCGAACTGTTGTTGTTGTTTTTCTCTCTTTCTTTCACTTCATTCTGTTCTCCAATGGCAGCATCACAAAGATCAGTCACACACACTCCCTGTTGCACACACAGAAACCTGTCGCTCATAAACTGAGGTTACACTGAGGGGAAGAGAATTATAATTACTTTTCCTTCTGTCAATATGTTGCCAAAGTGTAACAACTATTGATTTCTCAAAGGTGATTTGGGTTGTCTGTCTGCGTCGGCGCATTTCTTTTTTGTCGTGACCCTTCATAACGTGTTAATAATCCTCATGTTTGTGTGTTTTGCACCAGAGAAGCAGGAAAGAACATTTACTGCCCACAAAACAACACCTGTCTTAAGGCCAACCAGCCTCTTAAAATGAAACTTTATTAGGGTGTTAAAAACGACTGCTGAAACTTCAGAGAGATGTTTTTATAAGTGAGAAGAAGGCCACAACATTTAGCTCTAAATAAAAATAAATAAATAAATAAAATAAAAAATAATAAATTAAATTAAATTAAATTAAATTCAATTCAATTCAATTCAATTCAATTCAATTCAATTCAATTGATCATTATAATGTTAGGCTTTTATGATATTTCATAAGATAATCCATGCTGAGGTTTGCCACACTAATTGTTAAAGGGATAGTTCACCCAAAAATTAAAATTTTAATTTTTTTCCCAGGGTTATTTTGGACCCCATTGACTTTCATAGTATGGACAAAAACAGTTGAAACATTATTCAAAATATCAATTTAGTATTAGACTGAAATTGAGTCAAGGATATTATGCCGTGTTATTTTAGTATCATTGATATGCTATTAATGTTTGTGTTAATATTTTGAATTTATATAATTTAATTTATAACAGTTTATTTTTATTTTAGTTAAAGATTTAGTCATTTTTATGTCATTTTATTAGTTTTTTTTTAAAATATGTCTATATCGTTTTTATTGAGTTTTACTTATAATGTATTTAGTTTATTTTAATAAAATAATTTATTTACTTATAATTTATTTTAGTTTTTTTTTAGTACTTCAACTTAAACAAAAATGAGAAATAAAGAAGTAACACTTTACTTAAAGCTTTTATGTACACTGTAAAAAATATTGTTGGTTTAACATAAAGTAAATGACCTGGTTGCCTTTTTTGAGTTCATTAAAATTAAAAATGTAATTGTTAATACAATGAAGGAGGTTTAATAAATAGCAAATCAAAAAATTATGCTATCTGGACCACATTCATTATTTAATTTGATATGGCAAAAGATAAAAAGTTGTGATAACAAATCATGAAAACCATTTTTTTTACAGGTATAATGCATTATAAATGTATTTAATGTATTTATTATGTCTTGTAATGCACATGGTCTCATTAATAATTATAATACAATAATATAATAAGTTGTGAATATTATAATGCATTTTAATGTTGGTTTTAATTACTTATGAAAAGATATAATGCCATATATTATGAATACCTTTCATAAAGGCTTTAAGTAAAGTGTTACCAACACGTTTGTTCATATCTTATTTTATCTCATTCAATGTTTATTTTATTAACAATAATAACCCTGGTCATATGTGCTATCAACACAAGAATTGACAAAATTTTCCCATATTTTACTTTCATTATTTTTTCTTTTGCTGTTGAGGAATAATAATCTCACTTTGATTGGTTGTGGAACACCAAAACTGGTGTTGTTTGATAATATTTATCCATCTGTCAAACGTCAGAAAATTGTGGAAGAACAGTATTAATTCTCTGTGCAGTTCATGCATGTGACCCCTTTAAACGTTTAATCAGAAGAGTCTCGTCTTTGGCGGCTGTACGTCTCCGTCAGAATGGAAAACTGCTGGAGGCGGCAAGCTAAATGTTCCCTCTTAATCTTTAGAGTTCAATTTGTAACATTTGTTGCTCCAATTAATCAGTACGATCCTGATAATGCACACCTAAGGTCATACATGTGTTTGGGAGACTGAGTGTCCAGAGGTGAAAAATTGGCGCTGTCTGGAGATTAATCACGTTTGGGTGGAGAGAGCGAGAGATGTGCCACGTCTCTGGAGGGAAAGGCTCTAGGCATGAGTGACTCTCAGTGGGTCGAAGCTGATTAATTGGCAACCTGTTGAATGCAGGGAGGAAAAGGGACTGGCCAGGACACACATCATAAACCACAGAGCAAAGACACGCTGAATGCACTGGCAACAGTAGACGTCTCTCTCTCTCTCCCGTAAAGATCATCTATTATGCTTTTTTCCCCATGTTCATCTTTCTTTAGTGTGTAATGTTGCTGTTCCAGAGGGAGTTCTTCTCTATATCAGTGTCAGTGTTTCTGAACTCCTGAAACGCCTCCATTGTAGTCTTGAGTTTTCTTCTGGGAACCAACACGCCCCAATATTCCTCATTTAAATAATTCATACGCAGAATAAAGGGGCGGGGCCTGGTTGAGTTAATTAGTCGTGTGTTAAAACTAACACGTAAGTGACTTAAACTGCAATTCATGGACTGGCTGCTAAAGACAGGCTCCAAAAGGGAGTCAAATCTGTATCTCCCCCATGTTAAAATGCCCAACTTTACAGCAGAAAAAAATATGTTTACAGCCTGGTACAAAAAGTGGTTTTGGTCTATTCGGCTATTTCTGCCCTTTATGACGACTGTGAGCGGTGTGATTTCTTTTATTTATGATTTAAACTCATCCGTTTAAATTATATTAAGCCTTAAAGTTCTGCATAATTAAAGGCGTGGCCACTTGAGTGACAGGTGGATTGCCACTATGGTCGAGCTAGGCGGGTGTAAGACTGTGAAAACTGGAAGAACTATAAGAGATGGCGACTCTCTGAGAAAACAAAGGAAATTAACATCTGAACTCACTCTTGTGCATTTATGGTCCCCATCCGAGACGACATCACACTGAGTTAATCACCCAAGGATTGCCTTAAGTTACATTTCATTCCCCTCATCCTCATCTCTCCTGTCCATATGTTGAAATGCACCCAAAATCTATATGGGTGAATGTGAACAAGTACTATACAGTATTATACATGTTTGGTATCATTTGAAATGTCTCAGTGCGACTGGTACAAAGGTCTCATTCTCACAGAAGTAAAGCAAAAGGTAACAAAGGTTTTAAGAGTTTAGAGATATTTTGCTTATTGTGGTGGGTGTGTCTTCGGCCAATTGGTCTTTACCTCCTGCCTTCAATACAGGTCTATAAGACTTGATTAACGCTAATTCCCATTGTGAACTCATGTTTTGAAAGAGTTTTCTGTCTTGGTCTGGTATTTAAGGGATGTTGCAGAAGGGTCCGGGCACGATTCTAGATTTCTGACTAAACTGCTCGACTTTAAGTTGTTATGCAGTCGCATCATAGGAGGCCAGATAAAATACTATTGAGATAATATGACATTATTTTATGGTACTAACCTCTGGTTACTGTTTCAGCTTTAACTAAGTTGTTATATTAGCGACTGTAGGGGGCTACATGGGTACTTTTATCAATAGCAAGCGTGGGTGGCATTGTTAAATCGCTTTAGCCATAACCTCTGGTTAATGACCGGACTGGCGAGTTTATGATCGTGGGCCCGCATAACGGCCGGTGCGAGGACCCTGTGAGACTCTGAGAACCGAATGAATGATTTCAATAAGAGTAAAGACTTAAATAGAATAATCAAATGTGTAGTTAAATTGTTATACAAATGGCATTCTAAACTAAATTCGAGGTCATGATAAAATGGAGTCAGATAGGTAAATTAGAATTAAATTACTTTGCCACGAGGAAAAGACCGAACGCGCAGGAAACCTTCACCCGCTAATCGTAAGCCGTCATTGGGACGATTGGGCGGGCCTTACACAGGCGTGGTTTCAGCAGCCAGCACCTAAGCTCTGCCCACGTCCCGCCTCTTTGCCCATCTTCAGTTATCCAGGAGTGATGCGCGGTGACGTGCTGCCAAGATGGCGACGGCCGACTTTAGGCTTCAAAAATGCTCTTCAGAAACAACGGGTGACGTCACGGACACTATGTCCATATTTTTTTGCAGTGTGAAACTGGCGGTTATGGTAAGGGACGGGACATTTCCCAAACACACTGGAAGCGCTTGACCAATCACAACACACTGCTCCAGTCGACCAATCAGAGCACATTGTGCTTTTCAGAAGGAGGGGCTTCATAGAGACAGGAACTAAACAGAGCGTTACTGACAGACTGGGAAGAGAGGAGCCGCAACAATGAAGAATATGGGGAAATAAATTAAATTTGTGGCCATTCATTTTAAGTGGAGGCTACACTCTAAAAAATGCTGGGTTGTTTTAACCCAGAGTTGGGTCAAATATGGACAAACCCAACTGTTGGGTTAAAACAAACCAGCATTTTTTAGAGTGTATGTTTTACTCCAGAGTATTTTGTGATACAATATACACAAGTACACTGTAAGAATATTTTTCAAAGTTAATCATTAAAACAAAGATTATTGGAGTATTACTATTTCAGTCTTTTTAAGTTTAATTCAATTTGTTACTTTCCATTAATTCCTTTGTAGTTATTTATGAAATTTACAAGCAATTACTGAGTGAAAATCTGCACCATTAGTTTTTCAGTGTATTATTTGGGTGTATTTAAATGGAGGCGTTTGGTAATAAATGTTTACATGAGCTGAGGACCATTACCTTCATTCATGAGCAAGACATTTTAATAGATGATGATGAGGATGATGTCTTTGCTTCATAAAACCTGTATCTGAGCGCGTGCTCCAAATATCAAGACACTTAAATCGCCAAAGCGAGAGCCACTCCGGTGGATACAATTAAAGCAAGGAACGCTCATTTGTCAATTTGCTCATGCCTTTCAAATTGATCACATTTTTCTCCTTAGTGCGGAAAGCCATTTGCCAAAGAAAGAAAACAGATGGTTCATCATTTTATGTTTTCTTTTTTAAAACTTAAAGCTTCTTTCTAAGATGATTTGGAGTTTATATGTCCAGAATTCTCTGTGCATAAGAAAAATGTATGAAAACATCCATACTGCATATCAATTGTAGTGTGCATCAGAGGATTTTGGGATGTTTGAGGCTTTTCCTCTGGACTTCTGTCTGCTCCAGTGATTTTACATTGCACATCCAGAACAGTAGATGGCAGAGGTGGACTATATTTTCACTAAAGGTGGCCATGCTTTTCTTCTTCTCTCCCCTCCAACACGTTTGAATGGTGTTTCTCTCTTATATAAGAATGCAGTGTCTTTTATGCTTCTCTTATCTGCACAAAATGACGTTGTGCTTCCCCATCATCTCTCCTCTCTGCCCCCGTATTTTATCATATCTCCAAAAGTGCCAGAAATCAGAATCGTCCTCATTTCTCCCGAGTGATCTGGCTTTGATCGCTGACCTAATTAATGGAGCAATTGATACATGTAAATATCAGATTAGCTATGCAAATGATCGCGCAGCAAAAACATGCCCTCATTTAGAAGTTACGAAGGACTTTTCCTCTGAAGGGAAATTACACATGCAGGCCGCAGACAAGATCTGGCAACACGAAACACTCTTCAAGCCATATTACTTGTCCTGATTCATGTGACAATGACACTGGGACTTGATTTTATTCATTAGGAATTGATTGGATCTCGAAAAGTGGATGTATAATACCAGCAGATGTTAGAAAAGTTAGATAAATTCATGATATAATCCAATTTGCTGATTATTATATTATATTATATTATTACATTATTATATTATATTATATTATATTATATTATATTATATTATATTATATTATATTATATTATATTATATTATATTATTACATTACATTATATTATATTTAGTGCTGTCAAATTGATTAATCACAGGTAATCCCATCTAACATAAAAAGTTCTTGTTTATGATATATGTTCATAATATATGTGTGTGTGTGTGTGTATATATGCATTATTATATTTATATATATTATATGTGTGTCTGTATATATGTGGTTTTGTGTGATGAACAGACTGCATTTACAAATTGAGTTTGCAACTAGTGAACTAGACCAACTGATTCACTGAAGAGATTAGATTCAAAGAAAGATTCATTTAAACCACTTCTTCTTTTTCTTCTCTGCATTTCAGCTCTTGTTTCCTAATCTAGCTTTCTAACCTGGCATTGTACGCTTATGAATTTTGTTGGCTCTGTAGTGAATTGCTTATGTTCCTTTGGATAATCATCTGAAATCATAGAGGGGCAAATAGAGGAGGATGAGGAGGGTGATGGACTCGAGCCCCTGATGTGGGGAGAAAATAATGGAAAGGCAGAGAAGCTTAAAAAAGTAATCTTTCTAAAATGACTTGATTTTTTCCAGCAAGCCTGTGCCCTGCACTCATAGCGATCGGCTGAGTCTGCCACGGCCCTTTCTGCACTGGAGAGTACAGGGATTAAGCCGAGAGAGGAAGCCCAAATGGACATGGACGCACTGGGCCGAACAGACAGACAGACTGAGCCGGGTCGAGCGAGTCAAACACAGAGACACTTCAAATGTTTGCTCAGATTTCACTTTCACAGGCCAAGTGTAAGGGGAGGACTAAGTGAATAGAAGAAAGTTTTAGGAGGTCCTCTAACCACAGATTAGATGAAGTCGACATGCTTTTTATAGTGAGATTAGAAAGAAAATGCATAGTGGGAGACCGGGGCTAGTTGTCACACTGTTAACCCCGCTAGAAATGTTACGTTGTCAGAACGTTTTCAGAACGTTGGTGTCAAGAACATCGCCTAGTAACGTTCCCAGAACGCTCAGAGACGGTCATGATGTGGAGTTTTTTAAAGGGTTGGGAGACATTATTCGGTGGACCTTTAGGGAACATTCAGGACGTTCTCAAGACGTTTAGGGGACCATATTTTATTTGGAAATTTGATGTTCCCAGAAAGTTCTCAAAATGTTCCCCCTGGTGTCAAGGGCATCACCTAGTAATGTTCCCAGAACGTTCTGGGGCGGTCATGATGTGGAGTTCTTTAAGGGGTTGGGGAACATTATTTTGCGGACCTTCAGGGAACATTCAGGACGTTCTGGGAATGCTTAGGAGACCATTACTATAGGACGTTCCCTCTACACTACATTCCCATAACGTTTGCAGGACCTTCAGGAGACCAAACTAGAATGTTATTTTTTGGTCCTGTTTAGGTCCTTCCATCACGTTTACTGAATGCTATCAGAGCATGTGTGTGTGTGAATCAATGTACACGGGGCTGCTTTGCAAATGAGGGTCAGTAAAACGCAGGATTTGCACAAAAGTTGCTTCTCAAAGATGTATCAATACCAACCCTCCGTGATCCAACTTCATATCCAGAACACATAAGTACTGCACTTTATAATGTGTGTGTTTGCAAATAGCCTTTCTGAATGTGCTAATGTGGCTAAAGCTACCATTGTCTCTTACTGTATTCACAGATACCAGACATTGTTATTTTTAGCCCGAAAATGCTCACTGCTCACCACCGTATTGGGACGTTCTGTTAATGTCCCAAATGTCCTCTTTGTAACGTTGCCATGTGACCATAGAAAAACCGAAATGGAACGTCCCCCTAAAGTCACATCAGGAACCTTAAACTGCAGCACTTTCATAACCAAAAGAGGACGTTTTAGGAACGTCCCTAATGTTCTATAAAGGTTCAGGATTTTTGTCGCCTTCAGAGAACTTTTAGGGAACGTCCCCTCCTACATGGGAAAGGCCCTGTTTACAACTGGTAGAAAAAGATGTATTTTGGTCGATTGGATCACAAGTGGATGACGTTTTGGAGGGCATTTACACCTGGTCTATTCATGCTCGCATAGCTATCCGATCAGAGAAAACACATGAAGTGCTCTGGTTTAAACAGGCCCTTTGATACAGCACTTGTGACAAGTTGCCCCAGCCTCCTCTACTATACAGATTGAAACATTTAGGATATGACGTCTGTGCGTGGGATCACTGTAGGAGAGTAACTACACGACCATGACTCATAAAAAGGACAGAGGTCATGATGAGATATCACTGGCATTATTACAGCACTTATTACTCACACTTTTACGTGCACATAAACCCTGAGAACATTGGGCAGAAATTTCAGATCACCTTCACTCGAATCAACCTTGAATCTACAGCATGTGTCTGTGAAACTCTGCAGTAGGAAATGAACACCTCTCAACAATTCTTCTGTTTAGTCTTGTTCAACTCGACCTCAGATATTGTCCCATTTACATAATGTATACAATACGAAGCTAGTAAACAATATAAATCACTACAAATACATCCATTACCGCTGCAGGTTATATTACAGCATGAGAGGAAATCTGAGCTCTTTATCAAGGCTGCATAGATTACTGCTAGATTGTAATTGGATTAATTTGTGATATGTTGTTGTTGTTGTTGTGAAATATACCAGGTTTTTTTTTTTAACTTTTTATATCCCATGATCCCCTTGAGAGACTCACTTCCTAAATATAAAGCAACATTTTCATGTACAAAGAAACATGTATTTGTAAAATATTGTCCACAGAATATTTAGTTTGTAAGATGTTTTCTGCCCAACAGTAGAGAAAATGAATAGTAATGTATTTAATAATAAATGTAATTAATCTCATTACTTTCAACCAATCTTAAGCAGAATGAAAGTTATTATTTTATTTTATTATTTTTTATGACCAACCAGTAGAGTACTTTTAGAAAAGTAATAATAAATGTATTTAATAATAAATGCAATTTATCACATTACTTTCAATCAAACTTAAGTAGATTGGAAGGTTTTGTGTGTGCGTGTGTGTGTGTGTGTGTGTGTGTGTGTGCGCGCGCATGTGTGTGTGCGTGTGTGTGTGCAATCACATTGGTTCAAAGTTCTCTTCTTAAACAAATATGTTGTGATTGGTGTCAGTCTCAGCAGTTTCACATTCACCGTGGACAGACAAACGAACTCTGCAAACGTCAGGACATGGTGTAGTTCTCATCTATTGCAGCTCCAGTGTTTTGGTCTAAACTTGCTTAGGCTGTCTATAAGCTACACCGGTTCTGTGTTAGACATAAACATAAAGATCTGAGACAGTAATGGGTCATTATGCATTTTAAATGTGGCCACATTGGACTGGGTGGAAACGCAGAAATCTCCTCCTGTGACAGATCTGAGATGAAGGACCCGCACTTGAACGCTCCGCGAGACAATGAAGCCTGTTCGTCCCTTAATTAAAACAAGCCACCAGCTGTTCTGCCAACAATTAAATATGAGAGCTATGAAGGTGTGGCATTTATAGAGAGTTTGGGTGGCATTGCTTCTTTTACAGATGATTTAGCAAGCAGCTGTTGCCTTTTTGAAGCTGGATGTAAGTTAGTGCCAGTCAGCCAAATCTCTTCCTCTGTCTGTGTCTGTCTCTTGATTTGGACGCCTCAGCGTCTCACTGATGCCCAACTGCACAGAGCCGCCCATGGAGACTCCGTTCCAGTTACAAATGACTTGAAGTTACACATTATGTGATGCATTTACACTGATGTGTTTGTGTTTTTATTTTTTACTGATAAAAGCAATTAAAATAGTTTCTCTTCTCCATGTTGGCAGAAACAGTTCCATGTTGGATGTGGGATATTCCTACTTAATATTTCTTGCGTGTTTTATTAATGTGACTATGCTTTTTTCTTTGTCTTATTGACGTATTTTATTTGCTGCATGTGTTTTGAAGAGAAAATCGTAGTTTTTTTCCCCTAAAAATTCCTACTGGGAAATTGGACATTACGACTTTCCGAGTTGAATGGAATGCAGCAATATTTTCAATATGCAAGCATGAGTGTGTGAGCATTATGGACAGTTCTGGAAAGCATGTTTCATTCTATCAGTAACTTACAGTACAAAACGACATTTTCTTTCAGTCCACTCAGATATGCTTGTATTAAAAACTATTATCTGTCAGTTGCATGCAAGAAAAGTGATTCCTGCTTAAATAAAGCAATGCTATTTTAACCCAATGGTTGGGTTCGTCCATATCTGACCCAAATTTGTGTTAAAACAAAGCATTTTTTAGAGTGTATGTGCCACAAAAAATAACATAACTGCACTATATAAAATAATAAACACATAATAGTGTGTTGGTCCTCCTTTTGCTGACCCGTCGAGGCATGGCCTCCACTAGACCCCTGAAGGTTGCTGTGGTATCTGGCACCAAGATGTTAGCTGCAGATCCTTTAAGTCCTGTAAGTTGTGAGGTGGGGCCTCCATGGATTGGACTTGTTTGTTCAGCACATCCCACAGATGCTCGATTGGATTGAGATCTGGGGAATTTGGAGGCCAAGTCAACACCTCAAACTCGTTGTTGTGCTCCTCAAACCATTCCTGAACCATTTGTGCTTTGTGGCAGGAGCATTATCCTGCTGAAAGAGCCACAGCCACCAGGGAATACCGTTTCCATGAAAGGCTGTACATGGTCTGCAACAGACATAAAGCTCTTCTGGGGCACAGACCCCCCATTACTTTTTTCTTGAAAGCCTGCTGCGTGCAAGAAGTTTGCCACACAATGCACTATACACATTTTCTTTTGCTTAGCCAACTATTCCTACACTGCAACAAGTACTGGGAAAGGTAAACGTGTAGAAATATGAATAGGCATATTTATGAAAACATTTATCTAAGTATCTTCTACATACTATGAACATTCTCAACATGTTTTATGGCATATAATAAAATAATAAAACCGGAGAGAACTTTCTTGCAGATTTGCATTCTTCTACATTACACAATGATATTAATGACTAATTCAATCTTTTTCAAGAATTTACAATTACAACATGTCAAGAACCCAGTCATTTTATGACAACAACTAAAATTAAGAAAAACAAAGTAGCCTATTCCGCAGTTTCCCATCCATTTCTTATCACCACGGGTTCCCTCGAGATTTTCTTATGGGGTTTTCGATTTGTGTGTAAAATTAAAACCTTGGGTAAACATAACTTGACTATACCTTGACGTTTTTGACTGCCATAAAGTTGGTTTGACGTTGGATGTTCGATATTCGCAAATTTAGGGACTGTCTCTAAAGATACATACGACATTTGTATACACGTTTCTAACTTTAATAGCAATTGAAGAGAATGACTTACAGTAAATATTGCTGTTTTCCACTACTGTATGGGACCATATCGGAATCTACGCATAGGATGAATGATTGGATGACTGTAGATGAGAATACATGTCCTAATGGAGAAATAAAAAAACTGATGATACACAAATGATTTAATATATCAAAAATATTTGCTTTCTGCATTTTATTTGTCAGCAGGCCACAAGATAACTGCCTTGCTGCTAACATTTTTTGTAATTGTATGGAACTGTAATGTTTACTGTAAATGTTTATTTATGTACATGTTTACAGATTGTGGGTGGGAGCCAAAGTAATTCACAATTATTTGCGTAGACAGTACTTCTAGTCAACCTTTTGAGCTCTGCTGAAGGCATATTTTGTATATGATCCCATACAGTGGTGAAAAAAAAATATATATATTTACACATCATTTGACAGGTTATTTGAATAAATATCAAAAATGTAAAAGGTGTGCATCATAGCTTACACCTATTGAAGTTAGAAACGCGTATACAAATGTCATATGTAACTTTAGAGAAGGTCCCTAGATTTGCGACTATTGAACAGCAAACGTCAAGCCAACTTTATGCTTAGCCCTCACTGCTGATAACACTACTGAGTGTTATGGGTGTGTATTGCAGAATGTCGATAGCACAAATATAAAGGACAGCACAATTGTGCTCATAGCTGAATTACATTAGTTTAAATAAACCTAAAACTACAAATTTTACAGTCTTTGTTTTATTGCTTATGAAGTGTTACTTTTAATCGTTTCACTCATATTTACTTTTACTTTAAACAATGCCATTATTTTTATCATTAATTAATTAATTAATTAATTTTTATTAATAATTTTTTTTGTAGTACCAAAATTGGTTTTGAGCATTGTTATGACGTATTGAATTGTAGTATTGTGAGAACAGTATATAGTCTATACTATATTAAACCAACACAACCACACTCTACATTAATGTCAACTCGGTGGCAGAAACATGTAATATCTAATCATGAAAATGCTCACACAACACTATGAAAAGTTAACATGCAAAGATTTTACTGCAAGGTGTTAATTTTGCACTACGTCCAACAACTGTTTACTTGAGGGACAAGCATAAAATACATCCTCAAAACACAAACTTGCAAACAATTATAAGCAGCAAATATAAACACAAATGACAAAACTGAACTAAAATGTGCTTTTAACATACTATGTATTCAAAAAAAATATTTAGTTACCACTTGTAGTACACTTGAACCTGTGTATAAAGTGTTTAAAAGATGGGTTACAGTTGAGTTTACTTAGATGTTCTTAAAGGAGAAGTTCACTTTCAAATGAAAACCAGCCTCAAGCCATCCTAGATGAAGGAAGTCATATACACCTAGGATGGCTTGAGGGTAAGTCATGGGCTGGTTTTCATTTGAAAGTGAACTTCTCCTTTAAGATTATCTTAAGACGTAAGTTACTAAAGAAGAATTTTAGCATATAAAATAGCCTACAAAAATAGTGCTCGAAAATAGAGCACTTTAAGTACATTATTGAAGTGTTGTGTACTTTTTTCACCTGAGATCTCATTATTATCATACTGTTGTCAACAAAAAACTTGATTGCTTTGGTTTGAATAGCGTGACCAAGCAATGCTGAAATAAACTGGATGATGATGATTAACTACAGTACGAACTGAGAATTCATTCTCACCATTTATTGCCTCGTTTCAGTAAATCACATCCACGATTTAACTAAATGAAAACAATACGAATTCTTAACTAGTGGCTAGTTTGCCTATAGCAAACTTATATTTTGTCCGCATATCATGTGCTGGGCTCCATACTATGGAAAGCTAATTTGGGATGGCACATTACCATAGACATTGTATACATTTAATGCATTAATGCAGGCTAATCAATAAAAATAAATCACAGAAAATACCTTCTATAACATCCTATGTGCCTCCGGCTGACATGCAGAACGCAACGAGAATAAAATAATTCAATAAAAAAAACTTGAATCAAAGTCTTTATTTAATCGACATGCCCTGCATTTCTTATTGTCATTTTTATTTAAAAAAGTAAAAATTACACTTACAATAAATTTTGATAACATGATAGTTGATAGTATTAGGGGGGCTGGCATGACAGAAGCCCCCCTAAAAAGGGTCTAGAACCGCCCCTGAATTGCACGCACACATAGCCAAAGCATGAATTTTGTAGTAGTTAATAAGAATTATATGTTATTTATATATTAATACATTTATATGTTCATTCTTGAAAATGTGGGCCTAGACTTATGTTTTTAATAAGTAACTAGCTGTTAGATAAGGCAGTTTGGGATGTGAGTGTGTGCAGTGTTGTAGAACAATACGTCAAAGTATCGTCCAGTTATGTTTACCACAGGCTTTTATTGTAGTCTAGCGATGCCCCTGGTCTCAACAATGCTTAGGTAGGTGGTACGTGTCAAAGTAACATCCACATGGATGGCAGGACCCAAGGTTTCCCAGCAGAACATTGCCCAAAGCATCACACTGCCTCCGCCGGCTTGCCTTCTTCCCATAGTGCATCCTGGTGCCATGTGTTCCCCAGGTAAGCCACATACACGCACCCGGCCATCCACGTGATGTAAAAGAACACGTGATTCCTCAGACCAGGCTACCTTCTTCCATTGCTCCGTGGTCCAGTTCTGATGCTCACGTGCCACTGTTGGTGCTTTTGGCGGTGGACAGGGGTCAGCATGGGCACCCTGACTGGTCAGCGGCTATGCAGCCCCATACGCAACAAACTGAGATGCACTGTGTATTCTGACACCTTTCTATCAGAACCAGCATTAACTTCTTGAGCAATTTGAGCTCCAGTAGCTTGTCTGTTTGACCGGACCACACGGGCCAGCCTTCGCTCCCCACGTGCATCAATGAGCCTTGGCCGCCCATGACCCTGTCGCCGGTTCTCCACTGTTCCTTCCTTGGAGCACTTTTGATAGATCCTGACCACTGCAGACCGGGAACACCCCACAAGAGCTGCAGTTTTGGAGATGCTCTGAACCAGTCGTCTAGCCATCACAATTTGGCCCTTGTCAAAATTTTTCCTGCTTCTAACACATTAACTTTGAGGACAAAATGTTCACTTGCTGTCTAATATATCCCACCCACTAACAGGAGCCGTGATGAAGAGATCATCAGTGTTATTCACCTGTCATAATGTTATGCCTGATCGGTGTATAATAATATATATCAAATAACCATGATTTTTCACAGGTTTTATTCCTTTATTTTGATTTAGGCATTTTGTTGTATTCTACATTCAAAAAACAATGGCTGGGTTTGTCCATATTTAAAACGACCCAGCATTTTTTTAGAGTGTAAGAAAATTTTTACTGGAGTAACTTAGATGCCATTTACATTAAGTACAAATATTCCGCCTTGTTTACTTCACTCTGGTTGGGCCAGACAAAATTACAGAAAGCACTGAATCACAAAGTAGCAATAGTGTAGGGGTAAGACGCATGATATGAAGTTTTGACGCAATTCGACCTTGAATCCGCCTTTTCCCGAACTCACTCTGCTCCCTTTTTTCCATCACATATCAGATCGGAAAAGCATTTATTTTCAATAAAAATAAAGAAAATATTACAAAAGTGGAAATAAAGCGTCTAACGTGTTTAATAATAAGTGTTTATCGGTTAGGGGTCGGTGAACACACATGCACTGAATTACAGACGATAAAAGTGAGTGGGTCCAATATCATTGGTCGTAAAAAGTGGGTGGGTCTTGTCCCGCCCACATACAATGGTTCCGACGCCCATGGTATTAGTAGACTGTTAAAGGGGTCATGAGAAATCAACTTTCCCTTGAGCTTTTGATAGTAAAAGGTCATTGTAATATAAGAATATCCTGTAAGTTTTAGAGCTGAAAACTTCCTTGTTAGTCAAAGAAAAGCCTTTATTGACAGCTAGCTTAGCAAACGATTGATCTGCGAATGTGCGTCCCCGTGACGTCAGAGTTCAGTGAACCGCCGCCTCATGACCAATGCCTAATTCTGTAGCCCCGCCCATCGACTCGCGCATGTAATGATATGACATGTTAGATAAATAACATAGGCCACGTCGAGCTAAACCGGATCAAACTTTCAAGCAATAAAGCTTATGGCATGTTTCAAACATTAAAACATTCACTGTGGATTTGTTTGTAAACAAGAGACTGGATTTGCAGACAGGATGAGATTAAAAAACAATGCTGTGCCTTCTGGATCTGACAGGAATGATGCAACACAATTATGTGAGTAAAAAATGTTTTTTATATGTGATAGTATTGCATTGTTATGTTTGATATCTACTGATTATGTACGTGTCTAACTAAACATAACTTCCACGCTGTCACAGGCTGGAGTATCCTTTGTATTTGAGGTGTTGTTGGTTCATTGTGCTGCGATTCGGGATCAGACTCGGACACTTAAAAAGTAAAATAACATTCCTTTCTTGATGTGCGTCGTTCACTCTCTTGACTGGTAATTTGAAGGAAAAATACAATCACGGAAGTTTTGAACATGCTCATTTGCTTGTGAGTGCGCGCGTGTGTGTGTGTGTGTTATTGTGTTTGTTTGAAAAGACGTTTTGCAAAACCTGTGGGCGATCATTTCGGTTGCCGTTTCTCCACATTGGAAGTTTTCAAAACAGTTCCTCACGTGTAAGGGAGCCGAAGCTCATTATAATATGCAAAACTGTTATCCAATCACAGCAGTGGGCGTTTACTTCCAAGTCTTCAATGCGGCACGCCCATAAAAACCAAGCGTTTCAAGAGCTAGGCTCAAAACCAGGGTAGAAAATAGCCTATTACTTATTCATTATGATGGTTTTGAATGTAGAAAACCACACCAACGTCATTAGTTGACCTCAGGCAACAGTATAACATTTTTTAAAAGCCAGTTAATGACCCCTTTAAGTTGGCATGTAGTTGCAGAGTTACTTAATGTCACAGTGGACAATTGAAATATAGTGTCACCCAATATTGTAACAAGCTATTTTTAAAAGTAACGTTCTGCCACGCTTGTTTCCTCTCTGGCTCATCTCCTCTGCCTCTCAAAGGTGTTTTTCCAGGTTGAAGATGTCTCTGAGTGATTGCAGTTGGCACATGCACAGCTCATGCAGGGGACCCCTTTCACTGCAGATTTATGGGATGGATTTGGGGAATGGTGTGGTGGCAGATGGCACCGGAAATAAGGTTTTGTGCTGGGCCACTCCCTCCTCAGAGAGACGTTTGGAGCCTGTAGTTATAAAGCACGTCAAGCACACAAACACTTCCAGTCTCTGTCACTATCGTTCATTCCTGTCCTGCTCTCATCTTACTCAGAGCTTCTCTTTCACAGCATTCAAATCTAGACACTCTTTTTCTCCGGCCATCCTTAAAGCACTTCCCAAACTATGGCTATAGGTCAGTGAAATGGCAAGCAGACAGTCTTGAGGTCCCTGTAAGGTGAATGAGAGAGAGAACAGAGGAAAGAGTGAGTGAGAGAGCTCCAGCGAGACGGAGGGATTGACACCATGATTTGCCTCAGTGTGTTTCACAGCCCGCTGACTGACATTAATGAAAACACACACAGAGCCAGAGACAGCGCAGGGAACGCACGGAATAAACAAGGTCACTCAGAAGAGTGTGTCATCTAAAGTACCATCATTCCCTCTTCAGTGTGTGTGTGTGTGTGTAATAAACCATCTCTTCAGACACGAGATCTGATGCGCACTCACCCTTTAGACATGATTTTACATCCACAGTGTGTACAGTGCGTCAAAGTGTCTATTAAATTCATTTTTTTAAATTATTATTTTTATGGAATGAAATGGATGTTCATTCATTCTATTTACTAGGAGAAAAGGAAGGATACACACACACACACACACACACACACAAACACACACACACACACACACACAAACAAACACACACACACACACACAAACACACACACACACTACCCCTACCCCTAAACCTACCCCATCACACACACACACACACACACACACACACTACCCCTACCCCTAAACCTACCCATCACACACACACACACACACACACACACAAACACACACACACACACACACTACCCCTACCCCTAAACCTACCCATCATAGGAAACATTCTACATTTTTACATTTTCAAAAAACATCACTTAGTATGAATTATAAGCTGTTTTCCTCATGACCAAAAAATGTCCCCATAACGTAGGGTTTACCAGGCCACACAAACACACACACAAAAACACACACACATCTTTTTTTTAAGATTTACGCAATTTAATTAATAGTAAAATTCCACCCAATTAAATTGAATAATCATTATGTATTTTAATTGAATAATTGATTAATGGTTGTTCAATGATTCAATTAAAATACATAAGGATTATTTAATTGTTTAAATAAAGTGTATATATATTTGCTATTTTAGTCAAAGCAATATTAACTAAAACTTAACATTTAATTTAAGTTTTAGTTGCTCTGACTGAAATAGCAAATAAGTTTAGTAATAAAATGTTTTAGCTGAAGTTAATGTGAAAAAATATAAATAATTGTCACATTTTAAGGAAACTTCAAGAAAATTGGAATATGTATCATAATATATAAAATAAGTAGATTTATGTTAATATTTTGAATCAGATTTTATTTTCATATTTTCACTTTAATTTTTGTTAAAGTTTTAGTAATTTTGTTGAGTTTTTTTATTACATTTAGTTTTTTTTAGTTAGTTTAATTTTCATTAATTTTTACTTATTAGTTTTAAATTATTTAGTTTTTGTCAAGCTTTGGCAACTAGCTGAAATACAATAAGGTAAAGTTTATATATATATATATATATAGAGAGAGAGAGAGAGAGTTTTGTATATAGAACTTATTATATACTGTATATATAATACATAATACATTTTAGTTTATATTACTCTGAATGAAATATCAAATAATTTTAGTAACAACAACTCAAAATTATGAAAATGTTTTAATGTTTTAGCTGGAGTTAATGTGAAAAAAATACAAACAATTGTCACAATTAAAGCAAAAAAAGAATTTAGTAAACATTTATACTTTAAACATATAAAAATGTAATTTCACCTTAAACAAAATATAAAACATTTGTAAAATGTCTTCATGGGGCTTTTTGTATAATGAGAATACAGAAGTATTAACAACTGTTCAAAAGTTACTGTGTCATTTCTTCATGAGTATTGTGTTGTTATGGCAACTGCGTATTCAGAACTTGAGTTACACACATAGAAGAACACATTGCACCCAATTTCTTCAGCTCTGGATTAGGCATCATCTCATGAAAGATAAAACGAGGTGCGATTATAATGAGATGGTAGTTTGCGGTTGGCTTCAGAGCCGCGCGGTCCTTTGAGCTGTGTGGGAGGAGATGGGCCATACATAATTGAAGTCCACAGAGGAACACTGAAGGAGAACTTCACAGTAATCCTGAGACACAGACGTCGCTGACACGGAGCCCAACCGGACCCTGAGCCATGAACGCTGTGGCCGCTGACGGAGTCGGTTCATTGTCCTGGAGTTCCAGCAGAGTTCATTAAGGACTTTATTGTTATTACAGACGACTCATTAATGCGCTTCCAGCCGAGGTCTAAACCTACACCTGAGTTCCCCCGCACCATCATAGATTAGTTCATGAGTTAAGATCAGAACACAAACCTTCTTTGTGCATTTCTTTCTTTTCTTTTCTTTTTAATGACTTGCTCTGGAAATACTTTAGAACATGAAACTGGATCCTCTAGTTTATTCATCCGTACTTTTAAGTTCCTTACTATGAGTTTGGAAATCATAATTACAACTTTTTTTTGCATTAAAGTTTTTTAACTGGAATAAAATATACTTGCTGGATGGGCAATTTCATATCTTTTCCCTCTCCTTTACAATTCTGACAACGACAGGATGCATGTTAGTGCTAATGCAACAAAATGAGGTGCAAAGATGCATGTTAGGTCTATAATAGACAGCCGTTTTAGCAGAATTGTAGTTTTTCCATTCATTTTTAAAAAAAAAGAAAAAAAAAGTCTTCATTAAAGAGTTATAAGCCGTGAACCAAACGGATCAACTACGGTGTGAATCACAACACTACAAACTTTGTATTTTTGCCCTATTTTTAAAAACGTCTTTGCTTCAAAAATACAAGACTGTGAACTTAACAGCTTTAGTGAGGGAAATAACTACTATCCCATGAAGCATTGCAAACAGCAAAACCAAATTAAAAACATATTTCATTGAAAAATTTTGATTATTGTTACAAACTTAAAAATCATTTAACGAGCAAAGGGTTAAACACATGGGCAAACAATCCAAATAAGCAACAGGACAGAAAAACAGGCAAAAGGGTAATCCAGAAAATCAAAAAAACAAGACACAGGAAACCAGGATAACACTCAGAAATGCAGAGTAACACATACAAGACGTCGCCAAAAATGAGTGAAAACACAGGGGCTGTGTCCGAAATCGCCCCCTATACTCTTAAATAGGGCACTATTTGAGGGGACAGCCATTTGTAGTGGTGTCTGAAACCATAGTGGACGTTATCAAGTGCACTCATTCAATCCCACAATGCACTGCAATAATGAGTGTACAATTGATGTATGCTCAAAAGCTAGAGAATACCCATAATGCACTGTGAGAGTCCCGCATCTGACCACAAGCTGATCCAATATGGCTACAGCATAATATACAGGTTTTTAATTGATTATTAAATTGTTTAATTGCGTTTTATACATGCTAGTTTCCATGAGAGTTCAAGATACATTTACCGGAGCTGCAAGTTTGCTAAGTATCAAATGAATATTAAACCGCAGAAACTATGCAAAAGCGGCAGCCCTTCCAGTGCGCTCACTGTCGGAATTCACTCACTTGTTTTTATTCACTCCTTCAAGTGGACTATATTAGTGGAGTAATGTAGGGAACAGTGAATGAGGGAATAGGGGTGATTTCAAACACAGCAAGGGCAAAATAGGCAGGCATTAACAACCTAATGAGGCACAGGTGGAAGCAATCAAACATAATGAGTCCAATGGGTTATGGGAATTGAAGTTCATGATGGGAAAGCAAGGGAGGCGGGAGGAGTGACCTCTGGTGGAGTTCATGGGCACTCCAGCTGGTGGATGTAACAATTATACTATATAAACAATATATTTTAAGTTTATAGAGGGTTTATAGAGGGTAGCCGAAAGCTACAGAATAGAGAAGGATCGCTGCAATTCACAGAAACAATCCAAAACGTGGGTTTGCAGTTATCATTTTGTCTCAATAATATGTTTTTTTGGGGTAAAATCATACCCTATATATTGTATTGACAACTCATCAATTAAATATTGTATATTCTGCATAATTTCATGTTTTTAAGTGCTGGATGGTATATCAATATCCATGGATCACTGGATCTTTGGTGAGCTGTAAGGAACCCTATATGGAGTCCAATCTTTAGTTTAAACTTATATTAGTTTGTTTTACTCTCGTTTTTGCAGTTTCCCCAATTAACTCCAGTCACGCAGCAGCTATTTCTGCCACTCAGTCCGGCTGAGGGGGCGTGATCCGGCGGGAAATGACGTCAATGCATACCCTCTATTGCAAAATATGCATACATACCAACATTTATGTATTTTGAGAGTGTAGAGAGATCGCCTTGATTACGTCATTCATGGTAGTGGGCGGAGCTAAAGAGCCAATTTGGCGTGTTTTGCTTGTTTCGACTCTCCGATTGGTGGAATTTTCCGTACAGCGTCATGGGTAATGTAGGGACATTCAGCTGTTAAACACCATTATTTAAAAAAATAACCTGATGTAATGCATGCTGACAGCTTCAGCAAAAGAAAATACAATCGATTGACAACCTCGTAGCTCACAGTAGGGCTGACTTTAACGGTTTATATGTAATTGATCAAAATCATGGAGAAAATGAATGAGTTTATACTTCCAGAACCTGTTGTGCTCTATTGATGGTTTATCTGTGAATGTACTTCTCATGCTGCCTCTAAGAATGATGGGAAATGTAGTTTAAATGGCTAGTATTTTCTGGCAATCCAATAGCTTTTCTTCATCAACAGTACAAAAACAGTGCAATTCAATGTTAAAATAGTTTAAATATGGTTTTGTTTTGGTCACTCTTGTGTGCCTTAATAAGTTTTTTTTTTTGAATGCTTCAAAAATGTACAAACAAGTAATAGTTAAATCACTAAAGATGAGAAATCCTCTGTGTTGGTTGAGCATAACCAGGAATTACATAAAAAGAATACAAACTTACATATTATATTGAATTATCATAACAGAAGCAATAAAGTCATACAGGTTTGAAACAATAGCAAGTAAATAATGACAATTTGGGTGAAGTTTATTAACAATCATTGGCATTAACACTTATTCAGATGTGATTTGTTCACAGCAGAAGACCCGAAACCTGCTCAAATGTCAAATAGAAGTTAATGATTCTCTTATTTTTTCATGGCACGCAGCAGAACGCACTGTGCTACTGTATGTTGCCTCACTAGACAAAACTGCATTTGACATTCACATGAACAAAGTGACCGGCGGTGGCGGCCCATCACAGTGACTCAGCACATTTGCACTTCATCTGTTGCTCTGCCCGTCCGTCCGTCCTCTCCGCGCTGGCCATCCTTTATCATAGCATGAGGGAACATTAAAGGCCAATGTGCCTCCGATGTTAAAAAAGCCCAAACGGAGACTGAAACGTCTGGGTGAGGTCAACATGATGAAGCATCGAGGTGGGATCGTTTGGCAGCGCAGACGCATGTAAACCGGATAACCGTCGGTTCAAACGTCTGCCTTTGCTTTTGACCCCGCAGGGTGGGAATCGATTCATCACAAGCATCATGTTATACTGTATAATCTTGAGTCCTGAAGGATGCGTCACTTTGATCTGGTGAGATTTCCGAAGGCTCAATCTGTCTATAAAATTAGGTTTGGCCCAAATTTATAAGATATATTATACATTGAATTGCATATAAATATTCCCTCCCATTTGGATTAGCTTTAACATAAACAAATGGTCCACTTTAGACATTCCACCAACTATAAGTAACTTTGCAACTACATCAACTAACTCTCATTAGAGGATTAGTAGACTGTTATGTTAGGGTTTTGGTTAGTAGAAAAAAGTAGACATGTAGTTGCAAAGTTACTTATAGTCAGTAGAATGTTAAAGTGGACCTTTGAAATAAAGTGTTGAAGCTGATGTGATTGGCTGCTGTGAGACTTCAGTGTAAACGCCCACTGCTGTGATTGGCTGCTGTGAGACTTCAGTGTAAATGGCCACTGCTGTGATTGGCTGCTGTGAGACTTCAGTGTAAACGCCCACTGCTGTGATTGGCTGCTGTGAGACTTCAGTGTAAATGCCCACTGCTGTGATTGGCTGCTGTGAGATGTCAGTGTAAACGCCCACTGCTGTGATTGGCTGCTGTGAGACTTCAGTGTAAACGCCCACTGCTGAGATTGGCTGCTGTGAGATGTCAGTGTAAATGCCCACTGCTGTGATTGGCTGCTGTGAGACTTCAGTGTAAACGCCCACTGCTGTGATTGGCTGCTGTGAGACTTCAGTGTAAACGCCCACTGCTGTGATTGGCTGCTGTGAGACTTCAGTGTAAATGCCCACTGCTGTGATTGGCTGCTGTGAGATGTCAGTGTAAACGCCCACTGCTGTGATTGGCTGCTGTGAGACTTCAGTGTAAACGCCCACTGCTGAGATTGGCTGCTGTGAGATGTCAGTGTAAATGCCCACTGCTGTGATTGGCTGCTGTGAGACTTCAGTGTAAACGCCCACTGCTGTGATTGGCTGCTGTGAGACTTCAGTGTAAACGCCCACTGCTGTGATTGGCTGCTGTGAGACTTCAGTGTAAACGCCCACTGCTGTGATTGGCTGCTGTGAGACTTCAGTGTAAACGCCCACTGCTGTGTTTGGCTGCTGTGAGACTTCAGTGTAAACGCCCACTGCTGTGATTGGCTGCTGTGAGACTTCAGTGTAAACGCCCACTGCTGTGATTGGCTGCTGTGAGATGTCAGTGTAAACGCCCACTGCTGTGATTGGCTGCTGTGAGACTTCAGTGTAAACGCCACTGCTGTGATTGGCTGCTGTGAGATGTCAGTGTAAACGCCCACTGCTGAGATTGGCTGCTGTGAGATGTCAGTGTAAACGCCCACTGCTGTGATTGGCTGCTGTGAGACTTCAGTGTAAACGCCCACTGCTGTGATTGGCTGCTGTGAGACTTCAGTGTAAACGCCCACTGCTGTGATTGGCTGCTGTGAGATGTCAGTGTAAACGCCCACTGCTGTGATTGGCTGCTGTGAGACTTCAGTGTAAACGCCACTGCTGTGATTGGCTGCTGTGAGACTTCAGTGTAAACGCCCACTGCTGTGATTGGCTGCTGTGAGACTTCAGTGTAAACGCCACTGCTGTGATTGGCTGCTGTGAGACTTCAGTGTAAACACCCACTGCTGTGATTGGCTGACATCTTTGCATATGAAATAGCTAGTATTAAATGTGAAACTCTCTCAAAAACTTTTAGCACGTTTTTATTATTACAGCTCTCAAGGTTAACTAATATGGCATTATATACAGATCTATGGCATTATATTCAGATCTATGGCATTATATTTAGATCTATGGCATTATTATCAGATCTATGGCATTATTATCAGATCTATAGCATTATATTCAGATCTATTGCATTATATTCAGATCTATGGTATTAAATTTAGTTCTATGGCATTATATTCAGATCTATGGCATTATATTCAGATCTATGGCATTATATTCAGATCTATGGCATTATATTCAGATCTATGGCATTATATTTAGTTATATGGCATTATATTCAGATCTATGGCATTATATTCAGATCTATGGCATTATATTCAGACCTATGGCATTATTATCAGATCTATTGCATTATATTCAGTTCTATGGCATTATATTCAGATCTATGGCATTATATTCAGATCTATGGCATTATATTCAGATCTATGGCATTATATTCAGATCTATGGCATTATATTCAGATCTATGGCATTATATTCAGATATATGGCATTATATTTAGATCTATGGCATTATATTCAGAGCTATGGCACTATATTTAGATCTATGGCATTATATTCAGATATATGGCATTATATTTAGATCTATGGCATTATATTCAGAGCTATGGCATTATATTCAGATCTATGGCATTATATTCAGATCTATTGCATTATATTCAGATCTATGGCATTATATTTAGTTCTATGGCATTATATTCAGATCTATGGCATTATATTCAGATCTATGGCATTATATTCAGATCTATTGCATTATATTCAGATCTATGGCACTATATTTAGATCTATGGCATTATATTCAGATCTATGGCATTATATTCAGATCTATGGCATTATATTCAGATCTATTGCATTATATTCAGATCTATGGCATTATATTCAGATCTATGGCATTATATTCAGATCTATTGCATTATATTCAGATCTATTGCATTATATTCAGATCTATTGCATTATATTCAGATCTATGGCATTATATTCAGATCTATGGCATTATATTCAGATCTATTGCATTATATTCAGATCTATGGCACTATATTTAGATCTATGGCATTATATTCAGATCTATGGCATTATATTCAGATCTATGGCATTATATTCAGATCTATTGCATTATATTCAGATCTATTGCATTATATTCAGATCTATTGCATTATATTCAGATCTATGGCATTATATTCAGATCTATGGCATTATATTCAGATCTATTGCATTATATTCAGATCTATGGCATTATATTCAGATCTATTGCATTATATTCAGATCTATTGCATTATATTCAGATCTATGGCACTATATTTAGATCTATGGCATTATATTCAGATCTATTGCATTATATTCAGATCTATGGCATTATATTCAGTTCTATGGCATTATATTCAGATCTATGGCATTATATTCAGATCTATGGCATTATATTCAGATCTATGGCATTATATTCAGATCTATTGCATTATATTCAGATCTATGGCACTATATTTAGATCTATGGCATTATATTCAGTTCTATGGCATTATATTCAGATCTATGGCATTATATTCAGATCTATGGCATTATATTCAGATCTATGGCATTATATTCAGATCTATGGCACTATATTTAGATCTATGGCATTATATTCAGTTCTATGGCATTATATTCAGATCTATGGCATTATATTCAGATCTATGGCATTATATTCAGATCTATTGCATTATATTCAGATCTATGGCACTATATTTAGATCTATGGCATTATATTCAGATCTATGGCATTATATTCAGATCTATGGCATTATATTCAGATCTATTGCATTATATTCAGATCTATGGCATTATATTTAGTTCTATGGCATTATATTCAGATCTATGGCATTATATTCAGTTCTATGGCATTATATTCAGATCTATTGCATTATATTCAGATCTATGGCATTATATTTAGATCTATGGCACTATATTCAGTTCTATTGCATTATATTCAGATCTATGGCATTATATTCAGATCTATGGCATTATATTTAGATCTATGGCACTATATTCAGTTCTATGGCATTATATTCAGATCTATGGCATTATATTCAGTTCTATGGCATTATATTCAGATCTATGGCATTATATTCAGATCTATGGCATTATATTCAGTTCTATGGCATTATTATCAGATCTATGGCATTATATTTAGATCTATGGCATTATTATCAGATCTATGGCATTATATTCAGATCTATTGCATTATATTTAGATCTATGGCATTATATTCAGATCTATGGCATTATATTTAGTTCTATGGCATTATATTTAGATCTATGGCATTATATTCAGATCTATGGCATTATATTTAGTTCTATGGCATTATATTCAGATCTATGGCATTATATTCAGATCGTGGCATTATATTCAGATCTATTGCATTATATTCAGATCTATGGCATTATATTCAGATCTATGGCATTATATTCAGATCGTGGCATTATATTCAGATCTATTGCATTATATTCAGATCTATGGCATTATATTCAGATCTATGGCATTATATTCAGATCTATGGCATTATTATCAGATCTATGGCATTATATTCAGATCTATGGCATTATATTCAGATCTATGGCATTATATTCAGATCTATGGCATTATATTCAGATCTATGGCATTATATTCAGATCTATGGCATTATTATCAGATCTATGGCATTATATTCAGATCTATGGCATTATTATCAGATCTATGGCATTATTTTCAGATCTATGGCATTATTATCAGATCTATGGCATTATATTCAGATCTATGGCATTATATTCAGATCTATGGCATTATATTCAGATCTATTGCATTATTATCAGATCTATGGCATTATATTCAGATCTATGGCATTATATTCAGATCTATAGCATTATATTCAGATCTATGGCATTATATTTAGATCTATTGCATTATATTCAGATCTATGGCATTATATTTAGATTCTATGGCATTATATTCAGATCTATGGCATTATATTCAGATCTATGGCATTATATCAGATCTATGGCATTATATTCAGATCTATGGCATTATATTCAGATCTATGGCATTATTATCAGATCTATGGCATTATATTTAGATCTATTGCATTATATTCAGATCTATGGCATTATATTTAGATTCTATGGCATTATATTCAGATCTATGGCATTATATTCAGATCTATTGCATTATTATCAGATCTATGGCATTATATTCAGATCTATGGCATTATATTTAGATCTATGGCATTATATTCAGATCTATGGCATTATATTCAGATCTATTGCATTATTATCAGATCTATGGCATTATATTCAGATCTATGGCATTATATTCAGATCTATGGCATTATATTCAGATCTATTGCATTATATTCAGATCTATGGCATTATATTTAGATCTATGGCATTATTATCAGATCTATGGCATTATATTCAGATCTATGGCATTATATTTAGATCTATTGCATTATTATCAGATCTATGGCATTATATTCAGATCTATGGCATTATATTTAGATCTATGGCATTATATTCAGATCTATGGCATTATATTCAGATCTATTGCATTATTATCAGATCTATGGCATTATATTCAGATCTATGGCATTATATTCAGATCTATGGCATTATATTCAGATCTATTGCATTATTATCAGATCTATGGCATTATATTCAGATCTATGGCATTATATTCAGTTCTATGGCATTATATTCAGATCTATGGCATTATATTCAGATCTATGGCATTATATTCAGTTCTATGGCATTATTATCAGATCTATGGCATTATATTTAGATCTATGGCATTATTATCAGATCTATGGCATTATATTCAGATCTATTGCATTATATTTAGATCTATGGCATTATTATCAGATCTATGGCATTATATTTAGTTCTATGGCATTATATTCAGATCTATGGCATTATATTCAGATCGTGGCATTATATTCAGATCTATTGCATTATATTCAGATCTATGGCATTATATTCAGATCTATGGCATTATATTCAGATCTATTGCATTATATTCAGATCTATGGCATTATATTTAGATCTATGGCATTATATTCAGATCTATGGCATTATATTTAGTTCTATGGCATTATATTCAGATCTATGGCATTATATTCAGATCTATGGCATTATTATCAGATCTATGGCATTATATTCAGATCTATGGCATTATATTCAGATCTATGGCATTATATTCAGATCTATGGCATTATATTCAGATCTATGGCATTATTATCAGATCTATGGCATTATATTCAGATCTATGGCATTATTATCAGATCTATGGCATTATTTTCAGATCTATGGCATTATTATCAGATCTATGGCATTATATTCAGATCTATGGCATTATATTCAGATCTATGGCATTATATTCAGATCTATTGCATTATTATCAGATCTATGGCATTATATTCAGATCTATGGCATTATATTCAGATCTATAGCATTATATTCAGATCTATGGCATTATATTTAGATCTATTGCATTATATTCAGATCTATGGCATTATATTTAGATTCTATGGCATTATATTCAGATCTATGGCATTATATTCAGATCTATGGCATTATTATCAGATCTATGGCATTATATTCAGATCTATGGCATTATATTCAGATCTATTGCATTATATTCAGATCTATGGCATTATATTCAGGTCTATGGCATTATTATCAGATCTATGGCATTATATTCAGATCTATGGCATTATATTCAGATCTATTGCATTATATTCAGATCTATGGCATTATATTCAGATCTATGGCATTATATTCAGATCTATGGCATTATATTCAGATCTATGGCATTATATTTAGATCTATGGCATTATATTCAGATCTATGGCATTATATTTAGATCTATGGCATTATTATCAGATCTATGGCATTATATTCAGATCTATGGCATTATATTTAGATCTATGGCATTATTATCAGATCTATGGCATTATATTCAGATCTATGGCATTATATTCAGATCTATGGCATTATATTCAGATCTATGGCATTATATTCAGATCTATGGCATTATATTTAGACTATGGCATTATATTCAGATCTATGGCATTATATTTAGATCTATGGCATTATTATCAGATCTATGGCATTATATTCAGATCTATGGCATTATATTTAGATCTATGGCATTATTATCAGATCTATGGCATTATATTCAGATCTATTGCATTATATTCAGATCTATGGCATTATATTCAGATCTATGGCATTATATTCAGATCTATGGCATTATATTCAGATCTATGGCATTATTATCAGATCGATGGCATTATATTCAGATCTATGGCATTATTATCAGATCTATGGCATTATATTCAGATCTATGGCATTATATTCAGATCTATTGCATTATATTCAGATCTATGGCATTATATTCAGATCTATGGCATTATATTCAGATCTATGGCATTATATTCAGATCTATGGCATTATTATCAGATCTATGGCATTATATTCAGAGCTATGGCATTATTATCAGATCTATGGCGTTATATTCAGATCTATGGAATTATATTCAGATCTATGACATTATTATCAGATCTATGGCATTATTATCAGATCTATGGCATTATATTCAGATCTATGGCATTATATTCAGATCTATGGCATTATTATCAGATCTATGGCAATATTATCAGATCTATGGCATTATATTCAGATCTATGGCATTATATTCAGATCTATGGCATTATATTCAGATCTATGGCATTATATTCAGATCTATTGCATTATATTCAGATCTATGGCATTATATTTAGATCTATTGCATTATTATCAGATCTATGGCATTATATTCAGATCTATGGCATTATATTCAGATCTATGGCATTATATTCAGATCTATTGCATTATATTCAGATCTATGGCATTATATTTAGATCTATGGCATTATTATCAGATCTATGGCATTATATTCAGATCTATTGCATTATATTCAGATCTATGGCATTATATTCAGATCTATGGCATTATATTCAGATCTATGGCATTATATTTAGATCTATGGCATTATATTCAGATCTATGGCATTATATTTAGATCTATGGCATTATTATCAGATCTATGGCATTATATTCAGATCTATGGCATTATATTTAGTTCTATGGCATTATTATCAGATCTATGGCATTATATTCAGATCTATTGCATTATATTCAGATCTATGGCATTATATTCAGATCTATGGCATTATATTCAGATCTATGGCATTATATTCAGATCTATGGCATTATATTTAGACTATGGCATTATATTCAGATCTATGGCATTATTATCAGATCTATGGCATTATATTCAGATCTATGGCATTATATTCAGATCTATGGCATTATATTTAGATCTATGGCATTATTATCAGATCTATGGCATTATATTCAGATCTATTGCATTATATTCAGATCTATGGCATTATATTCAGATCTATGGCATTATATTCAGATCTATGGCATTATATTCAGATCTATTGCATTATATTCAGATCTATGGCATTATATTCAGATCTATGGCATTATATTCAGATCTATGGCATTATATTCAGATCTATGGCATTATATTCAGATCTATGGCATTATATTCAGATCTATGGCATTATTATCAGATCTATGGCATTATATTCAGATCTATGGCATTATATTCAGATCTATGGCATTATTATCAGATCTATGGCATTATATTCAGATCTATGGAATTATATTCAGATCTATGGCATTATATTCAGATCTATGGCATTATTATCAGATCTATGGCGTTATATTCAGATCTATGGAATTATATTCAGATCTATGACATTATTATCAGATCTATGGCATTATTATCAGATCTATGGCATTATATTCAGATCTATGGCATTATATTCAGATCTATGGCATTATTATCAGATCTATGGCAATATTATCAGATCTATGGCATTATATTCAGATCTATGGCATTATATTCAGATCTATGGCATTATATTCAGATCTATGGCATTATTATCAGATCTATTGCATTATATTCAGATCTATGGCATTATATTCAGATCTATTGCATTATATTCAGATCTATGGCATTATATTTAGATTCTATGGCATTATATTCAGATCTATGGCATTATATTCAGATCTATTGCATTATATTCAGATCTATGGCATTATATTCAGATCTATGGCATTATATTCAGATCTATGGCATTATATTCAGATCTATTGCATTATATTCAGATCTATGGCATTATATTCAGATCTATGGCATTATTATCAGATCTATGGCATTATATTCAGATCTATGGCATTATATTCAGATCTATGGCATTATATTCAGATCTATGGCATTATATTCAGATCTATGGCATTATATTCAGATCTATGGCATTATATTCAGATCTATGGCATTATATTCAGATCTATGGCATTATTATCAGATCTATGGCATTATTATCAGATCTATGGCATTATATTCAGATCTATGGCATTATATTCAGATCTATGGCATTATTATCAGATCTATGGCATTATATTCAGATCTATGGCATTATATTTAGATTCTATGGCATTATTATCAGATCTATTGCATTATATTCAGATCTATGGCATTATATTCAGATCTATGGCATTATATTCAGATCTATGGCATTATTATCAGATCTATGGCATTATATTCAGATCTATGGCATTATATTCAGATCTATGGCATTATATTCAGATCTATGGCATTATTATCAGATCTATGGCATTATATTCAGATCTATGGCATTATATTCAGATCTATGGCATTATATTCAGATCTATGGCATTATTATCAGATCTATGGCATTATATTCAGATCTATGGCATTATATTTAGATTCTATGGCATTATTATCAGATCTATGGCATTATTATCAGATCTATGGCATTATATTCAGATCTATGGCATTATATTCAGATCTATGGCATTATATTCAGATCTATGGCATTATATTCAGTTCTATGGCATTATATTTAGATCTATGGCATTATTATCAGATCTATGGCATTATTATCAGATCTATGGCATTATATTCAGATCTATGGCATTATTATCAGATCTATTGCATTATATTCAGATCTATGGCATTATATTCAGATCTATGGCATTATATTTAGATCTATGGCATTATTATCAGATCTATGGCATTATTATCAGATCTATGGCATTATATTCAGATCTATGGCATTATTATCAGATCTATGGCATTATATTCAGATCTATGGCATTATATTCAGATCTATGGCATTATTATCAGATCTATTGCATTATATTCAGATCTATGGCATTATATTTAGATCTATGGCATTATATTTAGATCTATGGCATTATATTTAGATCTATGGCATTATATTCAGATCTATGGCATTATATTTAGATCTATGGCATTATTATCAGATCTATGGCATTATATTCAGATCTATGGCATTATATTCAGATCTATGGCATTATATTCAGATCTATGGCATTATATTCAGATCTATGGCATTATATTCAGATCTATGGCACTATATTTAGTTCTATGGCATTATATTTAGATCTATGGCATTATATTCAGATCTATGGCATTATATTTAGATCTATGGCATTATTATCAGATCTATGGCATTATATACAGATCTATGGCACTATATTTAGTTCTATGGCATTATATTTAGATCTATGGCATTATATTCAGATCTATGGCATTATATTTAGATCTATGGCATTATTATCAGATCTATGGCATTATATACAGATCTATGGCACTATATTTAGATCTATGGCATTATATACAGATCTATGGCATTATATTTAGATCTATGGCATTATATTCAGATCTATGGCATTATATTTAGATCTATGGCATTATTATCAGATCTATGGCATTATATACAGATCTATGGCACTATATTTAGATCTATGGCATTATATTCAGATCTATGGCATTATATTTAGATCTATGGCATTATATTCAGATCTATGGCATTATATACAGATCTATGGCACTATATTTAGTTCTATGGCATTATTATCAGATCTATGGCATTATATTTAGATCTATGGCATTATTATCAGATCTATGGCATTATATACAGATCTATGGCACTATATTTAGATCTATGGCATTATATTCAGATCTATGGCATTATATTTAGATCTATGGCATTATATTCAGATCTATGTCATTATATACAGATCTATGGCATTATATTCAGATCGTGGCATAAAAGGTTGCAGCGATGAGCATTGTAGCCAATCACAGACATGTTGAGCGCATGAATGCAGTGATGTTGTCATTGCAACTTGATTTCTGCGCACTAACGAATGCGTTCATCATAACTAACAGTGCAAACACAATGTAAATAAGATATTCATTGATTATTTTGGTAGAGTCCAGAACTCAGTCACTGACAAACTTGCGCTGTTTGATTGACAGCTCCAGCGATTTTCAAGGGAGCGTTCTTTGATTGCTTTCTATATATCATTTAATCTCTGTTTAAATACCAGATTATTTTCATCTACTAAGAGAAACAATGTGAATTTGAGCATTTGGTTTGATTTACTGACACACAGACAAAGAACATTTGATTGTACATGAATCATATCAGAAATCACTGGTCTCAGATCAGGCATTAGACTTAACACGGTTACTCACATGTTGTGGCATTACTGTCGAGTCCATATCGTAAAATTCTGTTTGCAAAGCCTGTGCCGAAATCGAGACTGATTTCCCAAATAATCCACAGTGAAATGTAGCGAATACAAATAAATAATGCTCAACTGAGACATTCACATTGTTGAGAATAAATTCCTAGCATTAGGATCCTTTGGAAGGTAATGTTATGTTTAGTCCAGTGATTCTGTATCGCTCTTCTCTCCTCGTCATCTCACTAACACTCCAGTGGGCGGGGCCAAAGTTGCGTTGATGAAGTAGGCGTTGATCTTCTTCTGCAGAGGCGGTCTTTCACCGATAGGCTCATTCCACAACGAGTCGTTCTCTGGGATTGGTTAAAATAAAAGCTGTTTTTGAACTAGCAAGGAAGTTTTCAGGATATTCTTATAGTATGATGACCTCTTATATGTCAAAAGCTCAAGGAAATTTTTATTTCTCAGTTCATAAGAAATTATGCGACATCTGTGGCATTGTGCTGTGTGATAAAACTGCACATTTTAGAGTGGCCTTTTATTGTGGCCAGCCTAAGGCACACCTGTGCAATAATCATGCTGTCTAATCAGCATCTTGATATGCCAGACCTGCGAGGTGGATAGATTATCTCGGCAAAGGAGAAGTGCTCACTAACACAGATTTAGACAGATTTGTGAACAATATTTGAGAGAAATAGGCCTTTTGTGTACATAGAAAAAGTCAGCAAAAGCTCATGAAAAAGGGGGGCAAATCAAAAGTGTTGCGGTTATAATTTTGTTCAGTGTATATGTGCAGTATGATATCCTCCACAAAGCAATACTCTTTTGTCTGAGCGTTGGCAGCAGTGAGTGGACGTTGAATTGAGTTGAGCTGATATCTGGTTCTGCTTCGACCACAGCGCTTCAGCAGTCATGACCTTCACTGTAACACGATCAGCGCTACACAGATTAAAGAGCTACAGTTTCCTTAATTTGGAGATATCACTAATCTTTATGCAGCTCTTCGTCTCTGTCACCATGCCTTTCAAAAGCCAAAAGTGGTGCTGATGTCATCCTCCTCTTCCTCTTCCATTTTCCCCGTCTCCGCTGACATCCCCATTAGTCTGTTCCAGTTGATAAATGCCATGCAGATTAGCGGTGGGGCCGTCGGTCCTCTCTCCAGATCGCTGCGCCCTTCACATCGCACCCAAACGTGCTGCCGTCTAATAGTTATTCATGAGCTCTTACAGTGACCTCGCACCGGACACACAGGGCAGAGAGACGCTTCTCATACATCTTCATATAGAAATACTGGAGAACAAGGAGAGATTATGAGTCAGCGCTAAGAAGGAAGAGCCTAGTTGTGCTCATTGAATTCATGTTGGCTTCGTATGATTTTGAAAAAATAAATTTTCAAGAAAAGTTTTAAGTCAGTGACAAAAAAAAGTCTTAAAATGACTAAAAAGTAAGTAAAATGAGCCTTGAACCTTGTGTGCACATCTTAATCATTATGTTCAGAAATACTCCGTTATTAAATACTTATTAAGGTTTTTGTTATTTTACAGCCCGTGCTAACTGTGCCTTGTCATAAAAGGTCAAATTATCTGATATTTTTATAGACTCGTTGACCTATTAACAGTCATGAGGGTCTGGGTTTTTCTCTATTATATCATTTACTGTTTTATTTTGGGTTTTGCAGACTAAAGTTTTCCCAAATATGATTAAACAGTGAAGCAGTGTAAACTATTTTTAAGAAAACAAAAACTTTTTTTATTTTTTTTTAATAATTTGATTGTTTTTATGAGTTTCTTTCCTTTAATATGAAAAACAATAATAAATATGATAAAAATGCATAATGATTTTTTAATAAAGAAACTAAAAATACTTTTTACAAGAAAATATTATTTCAGTCTTCTGTGCTGTCACGATTTCCCCTGTGTTTTGTTTTTGTAACCCAGACTCAAATTAGTACATTTGCGGTCTATGCCAAAGTTGATTTGTTAAAAAAAAGTTCAAAATCTAGATCAGTATAATAACATATTTAGCTAAATAAGTATGTGAGTGGACAGCAAATAACAAATTAAATAAAAACTTGTGACAATGTAATAGTTTATTATAATATGTAATTCATATATTTTATTATTCATATTAGTAATATGTAAATTATTGCAGCAAAATGCAACCAATAAAAACTGGAAATAGCACTGCAGATGTTAGGCATCCAATCAGAGAAACCAGGCAGCAGCGCTGACTCCGGCCCCTGTGAGCAATGAAAAAACGGAGACAGTGTTGCCAGAATGGGCAGGGTCAGTTTGGCGGTTTTTAAACATCTAAATTTTATAGTCTAATTCAGGGGTGTCCAAACTCGGTCCTGGAGGGCCGCTGTCCTGCAGAGTTTAGTTACAGCTTGCCTCAACACACCTGCTGGAAGTTTCTAGTATGCCTAGTAAGACCTTGATTAGCTGGTTCAGCTGTGTTTCATTGGGGTTGGAGCTAAACTCTGTAGGACAGTGGCCCTCCAGGAGCAGGATTGGACAACCCCTGGACTAATTAGTTAATAACAAACTCAAGTGTGCGTGTACTCCATTAAATCAGTCATGACACAGGCCCAGCGTAGAGTCAGCTGGCGTAGGTGTTGGCGTTGCCAACGAGCACGTACTTTTAGCCAATCAGCGATCAGCAGAGAGACACGCTCATTCATGACAGGTTTTCAGCGCAAAACTGTAGCTGGATATTCAAGTGATCGCTATGCCAAAGTGGCATAAATATACAGTTATGAGTGGGAGAGTGAACCAACTCTGAAAACGTGGATAACACCTGTGACTCGAAGACTCTTACTAACTCAGCTGAATGACTCGAATATCCTGTCCATCATCGTGAGCACACTGGCCTGATCAGGACATCTGCACCTTTTAAACCGTCTAGACTGCGCTCTACTCGTCCCTGACAGCTGCTGAAAGAGGTTTGAATCAATGATTAATCCATTTTGACTGTGTTAAGTTCTGCGTTATGTTCTATAAATATGTACTTCACCAAAGACATAACGTTACTGTAGTTCTGTCTGAAGTTAAAGCACAACACAAAGATAAACTCATTCTTGTTGTTGATCATTGTTTGTTGTAGGAATAACACATTTTGGCTGTGGTGTGTGCATTAATGTGTGTGTAATGCCTGCTAATTACGTTGTTTATTCCGATCACTTATATTGGGCACTTTTTGCACTTAGTTTATTTTTACTGTTGACATTTGAAAATGAAGCATGTGTTTTTCCATGGGTGAAAGTCATCGGTTCATTTTGTGATTTTGACAGTTTCCACTTGGACATTTTAGTCATGCATGACTGTATTTGAATGTATTTGCTCTGTTTTGATCCGTTTTCCTGGGAAATTGATTTATTTTAATTTTATTTTGTCATCATTATTTTGTTTTAAGGAAATAAAATGGTGCTAATTAATCTTGATTAACATGGAAATAAAATTATATCACATTATTTTGGCAGTTCAAATTTTGAACAGTTTTTTCTTGGATTGGGCGGGTTTTAGTGAGCTTTTGAGCTGGAAATCGTCAACTCAATCTGGCAACACTGAACGGAGAACAGAGATAGAATACAGAGAGGAGAAAAAGTGATTTAGATATTTAATTGTGAAATACCTGAAAGAATACCTGAATTTCATTGAGAATCAGTTTTATGTTAAAACTACATTAATACGTTTTTATTTAGATACTTACCTGCGTAGAGTTCCTGTTGATCTGTAAATGTTCGTGGTTCATCTGGTGTAACCTGGAAGAAAGACAAATGAACAAAAACAGTTCATTTACAGTGGAATCGGTGAGTTGAATGTTTATTTTGATAAATGTGGTGAATTATGACTATGTACTGTATTAATGTGAGACTAAACAGAAAAGCAATGTGTTTCACTATGTGTAAAGTGTGATTATACACTCACCTAAAGGATTATTAGGAACACCATACTAATACTGTGTTTGACCCCCTTTCGCCTTCAGAACTGCCTTAATTCTACGTGGCATTGATTCAACAAGGTGCTGAAAGCATTCTTTAGAAATGTTGGCCCATATTGATAGGATAGCATCTTGCAGTTGATGGAGATTTGTGGGATGCACATCCAGGGCACGAAGCTCCCGTTCCAGCACATCCCAAAGATGCTCTATTGGGTTGAGATCTGGTGACTGTGGGGGCCATTTTAGTACAGTGAACTCATTGTCATGTTCAAGAAACCAATTTGAAATGATTCGAGCTTTGTGACATGGTGCATTATCCTGCTGGAAGTAGCCATCAGAGGATGGGTACATGGTGGTCATAAAGGGATGGACATGGTCAGAAACAATGCTCAGGTAGGCCTCAATTGTAGCCTCTTTTTCCTATTTGTAGTGGAGATGAGTGGTACCCGGTGGGGTCTTCTGCTGTTGTAGCCCATCCGCCTCAAGGTTGTGCGTGTTGTGGCTTCACAAATGCTTTGCTGCATACCTCGGTTGTAACGAGTGGTTATTTCAGTCAAAGTTTCTCTTCTATCAGCTTGAATCAGTCGGCCCATTCTCCTCTGACCTCTAGCATCAACAAGGCATTTTCGCCCACAGGACTGCCGCATACTGGATGGTTTTCCCTTTTCACACCATTCTTTGTAAACTCTAGAAATGGTTGTGCGTGAAAATCCCAGTAACTGAGCAGATTGTGAAATACTCAGACCGGCCCGTCTGGCACCAACAACCATGCCACGCTCAAAATTGCTTAAATCACCTTTCTTTCCCATTCTGACATTCAGTTTGGAGTTCAGGAGATTGTCTTGACCAGGACCACACCCCTAAATGCATTGAAGCAACTGCCATGTGATTGGTTGATTAGATAATTGCATTAATGAGAAATTGAACAGGTGTTCCTAATAATCCTTTAGGTGAGTGTATGTTGTTAATTGTTGTTCAGAAATGTGCTGAATGATGCTAATGTAAAGAGAATGACATTGTCCTGTTGTGTGCAGGCCAGTTTTTGCATGTATGTGTTTTGAAGATGGATTTTCGTACTGTGGACTGCGTTCTTTGGTGTGGATGCATCGAGTCGCGTGACGAGGGAAGGAAATAGATGGCGAGCCACCATAAAGACTGAACTTGGATCTACTTTTCTCAGTTTTCATTGGATTTGTGTCATTCCTGCAGTTCGTTCATCTGTGGGAGTTCTTCTCTTTTAAGCTTAAGGATTGAGGTATTTTTTTCTTTTGGAATGGACACTTTCTAAGAACTAAGGGGGAAAATTTAAATTCTTTGTAGTTTGGACTAACATCTTTGAACTGAGAATAATTATTTGATCTGATAAGAGGTGATGTATATCGTCTACAATATTTTCTTTCCTTATTAATGTGGTAACGAAAAGGTATTGTACATTTATCCTGTTGGTTTATATTGGTTGGGCAATGTCATTTAATTTTGGTTGTGAAAAGGTAATTTCACAAAATACACTGAAATAAGGAAACAAAAGAGATATATCCAAAATGAATAAATAACTAATAAAACCTGTTAATTAGGTGTAACTAAATTATATCTGAAGCCAATAAAGTAAATTCTAAATTATAAGGAAACTCAGAACATAAACCAATTTGCTAAAAGGGAAAAAGTTTATTTTGTTGACATTGTTTGTATTTAATTTGGGTAATTGTTTTAATTTGTAACTAAGTTTAAGCCACAACTGATGTGTTAATTTTTTTTCTTTAAAGTGTATTCTTGATTCCTATCTACTTTCTTTATTGCTTAATTATTTCATTCTGTTGATTATTTTTATATAGCCTAAATAAGTATGGTTGGAAAAGTCTATGTGTGAGTACCTCTGCCTCCTTAGACCCCTGTGTCTTCTGATTGGCCCATTGGTCCGGTTCATCAGTTTTTGAGTGATCAAAATTAATTCACATTTTGAAGCCTTGAGCCGTCCCTGTTAGCGAGGGTTGTCTATACAACTTTTGCAAAGCGGGTGTTACATTTTCAAGGACTTTTATTTTGTAGTATTTTTTTGTTCCCATTGTTTCCTTTCTGTGTTTATTTCCTGTTTATATTTGTTTCCATAGTTGCCCTTGTTTGTTACCCTATTCATTGATTTCCCTCACCTGTGCCTTGTTATCCAGTGTTAATGCCGTTGTGTTTCAGTTTTCTTTTGTCGGTCGTTGTCTTTGTGTTAATGCACAGAGCTGTTACGTTTTGTGTGTTCCCTGTCAGATTATTCTCCTCCTCCTTCTTTGAGTGAAATATCTCTTTTGTTACTGCTTTCGAATAGATCCTTCCCTAGACATCCCCCATATCTTTGCAATTATTTGTGAAATTCACTAGCAATTTCTGAGAAAATTGTGTTTCTACAACATGTTTTTTTTTTTTTTTTTTTTAGTTTAGATCCAAAAAAGAAAACCAAACAGTTTTTCACTCCAATTCCCCCATAGATTCCTTTGACTTTTGCCAATTTGGTCCATTTGTGTTCCTCTTTTATGCCTTCAGGACTCTCTCTCTCTCAAATATCTCAAATCTTGACTTGTCTCCAGAAATCCAGGACTTGCTGTGAGCTTAATATTGTTGTGGAACATGTAGAACGCTGTTCTAATTGCCTTCATCTGCTTGTTGCACCTTAACAAGCCCATCTATCAGTCATGTTTATTCTCAGAGACGAACACATTGTGAAGCAGGTGCTGTCAGCAGTGAACTGAAGGAGTTTGCCCATCAATCAAGAGCAAGGCACACCGAGGCCTGCTGATGGCATTCGTGAAAACTGGCACTTTAATTACAATGCCAAGCCCTAGATCCAGATAACAGTCCAGGCAAAATCAGACAGCAATGTAGGCTATAAAAATAAGCCAAATGACATTCCTTTAAACCATAAGCTTGAGCCAGTGATAGACTGAAGCCCAGAACATCTGCTTTATAGAAACAGAACTATAAACCTCTGTTTGCAGACCTTACTGTAAATATTATTGGGGGAAAACACACTGGCTTCATCCTTCCAAAGGACACAGTAGTTCACCCACAATTAAATTTTAATGTTTAAATTAGTCCGGTCTGTTCAACTGACTGATTCGGTGATCTGGCCACTATTCTCAGGTTAAGAGTTTACTAGTAAAGTGTAATTTATTCCTGTGATCAAAGCTGAATTTATCATCATTACTCCAGTCTTCAGTGTCACATGATCCTTCAGAAATCATTCTGATATGAGGATTTGATGCTCAACAAACAGTTATGATTATTATCAATGTTGAAAACAGTTCAGATGTTTGTGGTAACATTATTTTCCGGGTTCTTTGAGTAGAACGTTTAAAAGAACAGCATTTATTTGAAATAGGAATCTTACATTATAAATCTCACCTTAACGTAATGCATCCTTGCCAAATATATATATATATATATATATATATATATATATATATATATTTAAAAAATCTTTCAATATATGCAAAACCAAATGAAACTGAATAAAGAGAGAATTGAAAGTAAGATGGCTGAACAGAGCCAAAACAAAATATAATTTAGGAGCTGTATAGAAAACTTTTTTTATAAGAAGGCATTTTTGTTGTTTTTCCCCCATCTGAATTTTCCATTTAGGAGAATCTCTGAGATATACAAAGGAAAAGAAAAGTGAGAATGACAGCGCTGTGTGTAGAGCCGAGATTACCAGGCTGATAACAAAACCTTTTCTCCAACACATTCACATCATACCAATAGCAAAAGCTGTCATTTCCATGCAAATATCTGTGAGACAAAACAGAAAACCAGTCGTCTTCCATATTTTGTGGGCCCTTCCTTTTCAAGCCATGCTATTTTATTTGATTTTGCATGCTCGAGCATTCAAAATTCCCGTTCGGCGTTACTTTCGAAGGGCTTTTTCATAGAGTTCTCTCTCTCTCTCTCTCTCTCTTCTGTTGTGAGACTGCTTGTCCTTTCGTTTCATCCACTTCACTGCTCCGCAGGGATACAGATGGCTGTGATAGCAGTCACATTTGGGTTGCTCCAGCCCTGATCATATGCCAAGCAGTGCGACAACCCCATTAATCTCCCTTATCAGTATGGCAGTTAGAGCGAAGTCCCTGCACTGCGCACTTTGCATGGGGCCACCGCTAACCAATGGAGGTAGAATAAACTCAGCGCTCAGCCGCTGATTTAGCCCCGTCTCTGAATTACAGCCAGTGTCACCTCGGCAGAATGGACTTTCCCCTCGCTTCTGCTCTCGACCTCTCTGTTATTGTATTTCTTTCAAAACGCTTTCTGCTCCTCCTTAAACCAACGGCTTGACAATTTCGTAATTTGTGTTGTGTGATAAAAAGCTAATTAACTTATAGAAGATGGCTTATCGCCTCCGCTCCTCCACGCTAACAGCCGAATGACCTTGATAAAATCTGCCGGAGTGCATGTTGATTTTCTCAAGTTGTTGAAGCCGTTGATATCGTACTGTTAGTCGGCATGAGAAGGGAATGATTAATGGCAATGAGCGCTAAAGGATGTGAGAAGATGGCATAGATAAAGAAAGCCTTGAGCCGTTATTGTCCAACCAGTGTTTTTTGAGGGCTGGTGGGAAGAAGACGCTGACGCTGATAAGCTCTGTGGAGAATATTTGCAATATTTGCAGGCCCGTCATTATGACAAAACAAACCACAGGGATTACAGAATGATTTGACCACTCGAACTTGACCGATCAGAAATGTGTTGAAATGATCAATCCCCAATTTTTACCTGTTTGTAAAAGTACACTCTGACAAACCTTTTCCTGAAATAAACCTGCAGTTGTTACTTTAGATGGCTATAAAAATTAGTTTGGAAGAATAAATTGATTGATTCACACATGGCTGAATGGATAGGGGGATTCATGGATGGATGGATGGATGGATGGAAGGATAGGGGGATGATGGCTGGATGGATGGAAGAATAGGGGGATTCATGGATGGATGGATGAATTAATGGATGGATAGGGGGATTCATGGATGGATGGATGGAAGGATAGGGGGATTCATGGATGGATGGATGGATGATGGATGGAAAGAGGGGGATTCATGGATGGATGATGGAAGGACAGGGGGATTCATGGATGGATGGATGGATGGATAGGGGGATTCATGGATGGATGGATGGATGGATGATGGATGGAAAGAGGGGGATTCATGGATGGATGATGGAAGGACAGGGGGATTCATGGATGGATGGATGGATGGATAGGGGGATTCATGGATGGATGGATGGAAGGATAGGGGGATTCATGGATGGATGGATGGATGATGGATGGAAAGAGGGGGATTCATGGATGGATGATGGAAGGACAGGGGGATTCATGGATGGATGGATGGATGGATAGGGGGATTCATGGATGGATGGATGGAAGGATAGGGGGATTCATGGCTGGATGGATGGATGGGTGGATGGATTCATGGATGGATGGATACAGGGATTCATGCATAGATGGATGGATAGGGGGATGAATTGATGGATGAATTGATGGATGGATGGATGGATGGATGGATGAATTCATGGATGTATAAGGGGATTCATGGATGGATGGATGGGTGGGTGGATTCATGGATGGATGGATAGAGGGATTAATGGATGGATGGATATATAATATTCACAAACCCAATCAAAAACCACATCCTTGTGGGGTTTCAAACTACTTTAAAATTAAATTTTTGCATTTTAGTGCAATTTTATTATGTATGTATGTATGTTTCTACATAATCATATCTTTACAGAACTATTTTCCAAAAAAATCATATTGTCAATTATTGAATGTATGGGTTAAGACACAAAGCACATCCATGTCCACAGCTGTTTAATGATAAATGATAAATGAGTGAGCTGTTACGGACACAACATATGCAGCAGATTCAGATATCATGCTCACCACAGCAAGGTTAGTGGTAATTAGTGGACCTTCTGTGTTATGTAGGAATCATTAAAACTAAATGATTTTTAGTTCGTAGAAGAGGCGAACACTACTGTGATCAAACCCACAGAGGCCGAGGCATGCCAACAGTGCTTCACACAACATATTTCCTTGGATACTTTTGTTTGCTGGATATATTGGGATTCTGCTGTCCATGCAGGAAATATATCTTTGTCTGCGGTTTTGTGCTGTCTCGTTTAGCGCCCTACAGCTTAGCTAGCTGAGCTAGCACAGGAAGGCCGGGAATAAAGGCCCATTTGTTTTAGTTAGGACTAGCTCACAGGACAGCCATGACACAGAGCTGGACCTAAATAGCTTTTCAGCTGTGGAGACAGGCTTCAGGTATTTTTCACCAGCCACCGGGGGTTTCGTTTACAGTGACCTGACTGGTGAATGATGCTCTTTCTCACCGCGAAACCAGAGAGCAGATGCTGACTAAATGAGAGGAATCATTCCTGGCCCGGACTGCTGTTTCTCTCTCTCTCCACAAGGCCTAATGCTGTGGCCACTCTTTCTTCAGAGATCAATGTGTTATTTTAATTCAGGAACTTCAGGAGACAAATCTGTCAATGACATACTCGTCATTTTTGTCCAGACCTATTAATAAAATAAAATGCAATTCAATGCATTTCTGCATATATTTTATTTTGTTTTTAAATCAAAATTCTTGTTTTGTTTTTTTCATGGAATATTGCAGTGTTTATTCTAAATGATTTATCAGTGCACATCATTATTGTTTTAATAATCTTGAATCAGAATAACAGTGACATCTCTTCTCTTCTCTGATGACGAGGGCGTGGCAATCTGTCACTCACATGAGATCCACCAATAGCAAACCACAACCAAAATCAAGCCCCGCCCTACATTTGTTCTTGTTCCTGAAGCGTTTCACTCGGATATACGGCACAACAGGAGAGAAGACACCAGAGCAACTTCTGTTTCATGCCAAATTTCATTCATTCATTTCGGAATTTATTGTATTTTTATATTTTCTCAAGGCATAAAGTCAAAAAGGCATGTTTTCATTAAATAGTTTGGCAAAATAATACATTTCTATGAACTTTGCATAGTGTTTTACTTAGTGTCACTTTTATGCCATTGACCCATGTACAAACATACACTGGCAGATATCGCTTTAGGCTTTATCTCATTACAAGAAAGAGGCATTTATGCAGACATATTATTTATTTGACAGCTTCCTCTTCTACATGCTAATTGCACAAGAGGTGTTTCTACCTCCTGGCTAAGCTCTGTCCAATGATCAATGAGATTTGCCTTTTTTTGCCAAGTGAACTAATGAGTACACACACACACACACACACACACAGCCATCAGGGTTTGGCAGAACAGAAAGGATGAAAAAATGCTCATCTAAACCTGTATTCTTCAAATCATCAGGATATTATAAACTGAAGCCACCTATCTTTTATCGCACTATATTATACCAGCGTTTATATCAAATGAAGCCACTCTGTAAACAGCACAATGATTTTAATGTGCTTTTTATTTGCTCATTAAGTTTCATAATGAATGTGCCATTAGACTAATTTTGCAATTCCTCCTCATCTTGTGATTTGGGAGTAAGAGAGTTTGAGACGTGATTTAATGATTATTTCATTCAAACTCCAGAAGCAAAAATGGCACTAGAGTTGGTGAATTCCATCAATTTCCGTGAAACTAAGATTTGTGTGTCATCATTTAAAAAAATGCATTTTTTTGTATTAAAATGCTTTGGGGAAAAAAAATGTATAGATATTGCTGTTTTTAGCAAGTATAGGTGCATGTAAATGAAAATGATTAAATATAATTCCTGTGTTCATGTAACTAAAAAAATTGTGGAAAACACGCCTTGATTATTTTCCTTGCTTTAACCTTCAATGAGTATGTGTTTAAAAAATGACCTGCCAGTCTCTTATAATTGCTGAAAGGATACAGTATATCAACCAATTTACTGTAATGTATATTGCATATTATTAAATATTATTATTATAATTATTTTTCTTACTTAATAATGAATAAGAAAATATTTGTTGTAATAAGTTTCTTATTGTTATCATAATATAATTATATATATTATCATAATTGAATTATATTTCCTATATTTCCTAATTGTATTATTACTAAAAAATATATATATATATATATATATATATATATATATATATTTTTTTTTAACATGCATTTCATAAAAATGTAAAAAAAATCACATGCATTTTCTGCTTAAATATTTTGAATCTATCTGGCTATTGGGACTGTTTGGTCAAAATGATGGTTTTGAATAAATAAATAAATAAAAACCATTGAAGAAAGAACACTTTACAGTAATCTGTCACAGTAATTTATTCACATGAATTTATACAATGAACAACAATACTTCTACAGCATTTATTATTCTAAGTTAAAGTTAATTTCAAGCTTACTTTTCAAATATAAAGTTGTATCTAACATCAGTTATATATATATATATATATATATATAACTAACATTAACAAAGATTAATAAACACTGTAAGAAATGAATTGCTCATGCTAATGCATTAATTATTTTAGCAAATAAGACCTTATTGTAGTTTTACCAAACAATAACATCTAAAAAATAAATAAATAGAGAGATATACATATATTTTAACTACATGAATGAGGGTATGAGATACAATATTTCTATATGACTTTAAAGTCTGACATTTAAACAGCAAAATTTGCTTATGCATGCTCTCAAAAGTCTCTTCTTGTGTCTTTCTCCATCGATCGCGTCTCTGTCTGAGATCTCGTTTATTCTGCAGGCTCATCTTTCGCTCTCTTACCAGAGGACTCAATCACTGCCAATCAATGAACTGATGCTGTTAGTTTAACACCAGCGATACGCTGACACACACACACACACCTTTAAAAGTGCTTCTGTCGACGGAGCACTTGAATGATGAGCTCAACATCACAGAGGAACTCAAATATGGCCGCCTCTGCTCTTTTACTCAAGCGTCTGAGGTTTGGAAAAAGCTGACAGATGAATGTGAAGAAGAATAACTGAGCTGCAGTAATGATACGTGAATGAGTAGATGTATTGATTTCCTTTGTATCTTGATCAATTGGAAGACGCTAGAAACCTTGGAGGAAACGCCATGGTTAGGTTCTTCACCAACGAGCCGACACATGCATAGACACACACACACACACACACACACACACACACACACACACACACACACACACACACACACACACACACACACACACATTAATCATGCTATGCATTACAACCTCCATACAGAAAACAAGAGACATAAATACACTGTGTCTCTCTCCCACTCACTCTCTCTCCAAATAATATTGATACAGACTTGATAAAGTGTTTCTGTCAAAACGTATTACCCTCCTTGCGGTTTAGATGCAATAAATCACTTAAACTCTTTCTACAGTTTGCATTGCTAATGCTACAGGCTCATCAGTGCATGCAAACACTACAGTAATTTCGGCTAAAGAGACGGATCAACGCCACAAACACAAAGAAATCTGAAACTAAACAGTGTGATGTGAGAGAAACGGCCCTCACTGTATCTGTCTGTGTGATGGTAACTGTAAGAAGTCAGATAGTTATGAGCAAACCTTCTTCCAGTAACATTAATAGAACATCCGTTTAAAGTTATGTGCTCTTTAATAATGTTAACATTAGCACAAATGTACACTCACCTAAAGGATTATTAGGAACACCTGTTCAATTTCTCATTAATGCAATTATCTAATCAACCAATCACATGGCAGTTGCTTCAATGCATTTAGGGGTGTGGTCCTGGTCAAGACAATCTCCTGAACTCCAAACTGAATGTCAGAATGGGAAAGAAAGGTGATTTAAGCAATTTTGAGCGTGGCATGGTTGTTGGTGCCAGACGGGCCGGTCTGAGTATTTCACAATCTGCTCAGTTACTGGGATTTTCACGCACAACCATTTCTAGAGTTTACAAAGAATGGTGTGAAAAGGGAAAAACATCCAGTATGCGGCAGTCCTGTGGGCGAAAATGCCTTGTTGATGCTAGAGGTCAGAGGAGAATGGGCCGACTGATTCAAGCTGATAGAAGAGCAACTTTGACTGAAATAACCACTCGTTACAACCGAGGTATGCAGCAAAGCATTTGTGAAGCCACAACACGCACAACCTTGAGGCGGATGGGCTACAACAGCAGAAGACCCCACCGGGTACCACTCATCTCCACTACAAATAGGAAAAAGAGGCTACAATTTGCACCAGCTCACCAAAATTGGACAGTTGAAGACTGGAAAAATGTTGCCTGGTCTGATGAGTCTGGATTTCTGTTGAGACATTCAGATGGTAGAGTCAGAATTTGGCGTAAACAGAATGAGAACATGGATCCATCATGCCTTGTTACCACTGTGCAGGCTGGTGGTGGTGGTGTAATGGTGTGGGGGATGTTTTCTTGGCACACTTTAGGCCCCTTAGTGCCAATTGGGCATCGTTTAAATGCCACGGCCTACCTGAGCATCCCTTTATGACCACCATGTACCCATCCTCTGATGGCTACTTCCAGCAGGATAATGCACCATGTCACAAAGCTCGAATCATTTCAAATTGGTTTCTTGAACATGACAATGAGTTCACTGTACTAAAATGGCCCCCACAGTCACCAGATCTCAACCCAATAGAGCATCTTTGGGATGTGGTGGAACGGGAGCTTCGTGCCCTGGATGTGCATCCCACAAATCTCCATCAACTGCAAGATGCTATCCTATCAATATGGGCCAACATTTCTAAAGAATGCTTTCAGCACCTTGTTGAATCAATGCCACGTAGAATTAAGGCAGTTCTGAAGGCGAAAGGGGGTCAAACACAGTATTAGTATGGTGTTCCTAATAATCCTTTAGGTGAGTGTACATCATTCATGGAACTTTGGAACTTGGACATTCGTCTAACATTTTTTAAATGTAACTTGTTTCGGAATGTTCAGAGAACATTCAAAAGTATCGTTCCCATAATGTTTGAAGAATGATACAAAGGAATGTTTCCTTAACACTCACATAAACAAGAATACATGTTTTTAAAACCTTTCATAACTTAACAGGGCAAAATGTTCTTAATATATTTTTTTAGCTGGGAAACTAGAAACCTTGTTCTTGAGTCACTGACTCTTGGGACATAAAGACTAAGTAAATATAAATATAAAATTTCTAAATAAATTGTTTGGGATTTTTATTTATCCTCATTTTACGCAGGTCCCATTAAGACACACTAGATAAACAAACTGCCTAGTTCTTAAAGGGGTTTTATAATGCCCGTTTTTACAAGATGTAAAATAAGTCTCTGATGTCTCCAGAGTGTGTATGTGAAGTTTCAGCTCAAAATACCCCACAGATCGATTTTGTGTGTGTCCCTTTAAATGCAAATGAGCTGCTGCTCCCCGCCCCGTTTGATGAAGAGGGCGGGGCTTCAAGAGCTAGCAGCTCTGCAGACACACACTGAAAATGTCTGAAACTGTTCTGCCTTTTATGATCAAACCGGAGTCGGACAATGATGGAGAGACTCAAGAAGAAGACACAACATGTAGAATGAGACGGGACGCTTCTGAAGGGTTAGTTGATGAATTTATGAGTTAACGATCTTCAGTCATTGATTAGCATATTCTGTCATGATAATCTATAAACCGCTGGTGTGGGAACTGTTGTGAGATGAGCCAGAGAATATCTGCTGCATGAAGAGAGAATAGGGATAGTTTAGTTTAATTATGGTTATAACTTATGTTGTCATCTTGCTTTATGACATGCTATTGCATTTGTGTTCGTACTGTATCGCAATAAATGTGAAAGACGGATGACAGCTTGAGCGGGGGCGGGGTTTATGTAAATGTTAGGGTTAGTGATGTCACTAGCTCGTTGTAGTCCCTACCAGCCGTTTGTTGTAGTCCTTAAAAAGAGATTTCTGTAAAAGAAAATAAACATGATTTTGTCAACACCATCAGCTCAAGATTTTTCTGAATCTGGTGACATTTCAGTAGATAAACCTGAACATCTGTTTTGGAACCACCCTTGATTCATTCAAGTGAATGCTAGATCTGCAGATATTTATAATAAATATTTGACACATATTTTCCGTATCTAACAGATATTGAAAGAAGTTCATTCTGTGCAAATGGAAAAAGCAGAGGATTCCATCTAAACGTAGGCAAATACATAACAATAGCTTGGTGCATAAATTGATTTCCCTTTCAGTCGGTCACGTTCGACGTACGTCGGAACTGACCGACGAATTGGGATCTGTTTTCAGAGACCAATCTACTTCGAGTGATTAAAAACGAGCCAATGGACATTGGCATGCGGTTCACGCATTCCACGCACCGCCCCGCAGCGCGGGTATAAATACGGAAGTGGAACACCGCATCATTGCTTTTAACTTCGGAGCCGAACGGTTTGCTGTATCAAGCTGTTTCTACGAAGAGTGTTTAGACGAGTCTCGAGGAGGATCGCTCTCTTACCTGGGTGCTGGTGTGACGGCGCGATTCAGCGAGTGGCCGCTGCAACATACACTTGTTCCTGTGTTGGTTGGCTGGGCGTTACCGTTCTTTGAGTGCTCACACGCAGGCTTGCAATCGGACTGCTGTGAGCCGCGGCCATCTCCCTGAGTGCTTCAGCACTTCTAAAAGAGCATTTCCTTCTAAAAGAGCAACACGGTTTGACCCTGCGTCTTTTTCAAGATGTCATTCAAACCGTGTGTTTCTGGATGCGGTTGTTTCCTGTCCTCATTTGACGGTCACGATCTCTCTCGCATATAAACATGTGTGATTGCGTTCGTGGGTGATTTCATGTTCTCTCAGGAGAACGTGATCACGTCGGCGCGTTGTTCGTCTCACCTTTCTCGTAATGGCTTGAGCGTTCAGCGCGCCGTGTGCCGTCGAGCGCCTGCTGACAGCGGGGGTTGTCACGGCAACCCAGCGCGTCACTCGGCGCTCTAGATGCGCGGTCAAGACTATGAAACCTCAAACGGGTTGAGTCCCTTCGCCTATTCCCCGATCTAGTTTATTTTCTGGTGCACCAGAAAAGGGCTACTTCGGCTAATAAGCCTTGGTGACCTGAGGATTACAGTGGGGCTTCCCCGCCGGGTACATCTCCTCGGGCCCCCACTCCTCTATCGCATCACGTGCGTGCTGAGACTTTGTCGTGGGTGGTTCATGTTCTCTCATGAGAACATGGCCACGTCGGCGTGTTGTTCATCTTGCCTTTTTTCATAGGGGCTTGAATGTTCAGCGCGTCGTGTGCCGTCTGACGGCCACGCTCACTGTCTCACATGCCTGCTGGTAGCTTACAGATGGGATTGCTGGTCCTAAAAAAAAAAAAAAAAAAAAGGGGGGCCAGCGTTTCGTTTGGGGCTCTGGCAGAGGACAGATGTCAATTGCTGCATCGGAGAGAGGGCTGTTATGCGCTGGAAATGGTAATGCTGAGTCTCACACTATAATAGTGTGTGCTCGTGCTGAATCAGATTCAGAGTTGACAGCCATGCTTTCCTGGGCGGCTGAGGCGTAGTGCAACGCGTAAATCGCCTTGCCTTCCCCTGTGCCTTCTTTTTCCCAGATGTGCATCGGAAAAAGTTTAGCAGTGTGGAACTATTTGGTGTCAAAATATGGATCACCAAAAGGGCCATAAACTGTATAAATTTTTTCCCTCTCTCACTACCCTCTGTCCTGCATGCACGAGGGTAGTCCCGGCCCAGGGGTTATGCAGGAACTGCGTGTGGTGATGGACCTCGCTCTCTGGGTGACGAAAGTCACTGCACGCTCCCTGGGTCAGGCGATGTCCACACTAGTGGTCCAGGAATGTCACCTGGGGCTAACCTGGCAGATATGCGTGAGCCCGACTAAGTGCGGTTCCTCAACGCCCCTGTCTGTCAGGCTGGCCTCTTCGGCGACGCCATCGAGAACTTCGCCCAGCAGTTCTTGGTGGCCCAGAGGCGGACGGAGGTGCTTTAAAAAATAAATAAATAAATAATTTTTTTTTTTAAAAAGCAGCGCCTCCGCCTGCTTGTCGCCGAGGGCGTCCCCCTGCGTCTGCCTCTGCCCCTGCTAAGCCAAGCAGCAGCCTCCACCTAGGCAGCAGGTGGCCGGGCGCAAGGGAGGCGCCCAACCCGTTCAGGGTCCCGCGAAGTCCGCTGGCAAGCGCAAGGGCAAGCGGCCCTGAAACGGGCAGCCCAGTGAAAAGGGGATCTGCTCTTTGGGAGACGGTGTCCACACCCCTCCCTTGGTTTCGGTCCTGCCGCTGGCTCTCCGGAGTCCAGAGGTACCCACATTCTCAGAGCAGTTTCTTCCCTTCCTGGGCCCCGAGAGGGCCAGGTTGGCAGTGTGCGACGCCCCCGGGCCTTGCCGCTCCTTTCCTCTCCTCTCCCCCTCGCCAGGGGGCAGCAGTGTGGGCACCGAGAATGCCCCCGGGCCTTCTCACCCACACTCTGCCCCACCCTGGAGTACTCAGGCAACACTCCGGGCCGCCTCCGGGCCTCCCGAGTCGGGTCTGCGTACTCCACCTCGCTGCCCCACCCCGGGTACGTCTGTGGTGCCGTTGGTCCCGCTTGTTCGGTCTCTGGGGGCCTGGCTAGGTCCCCCAGTCCGTCTCGCTGGCTCATCCGTACCATCAGACTCGGCTACGCGATTCAGTTCGCTTGCCGGCCTCCCAAGTACAGGGGCATCCTCTTCACCACCGTATGGAGCAGCGATGCCCATGTCTTGCGGTCAGAGACCGATGTCCTGCTGGCGAAGGACGCGATCGAGCCGGTTTCTCCAGCCGATATGAGGTCGGGGTTCTACAGCCCCTACTTCATTGTGCCCAAGAAAGGGGGTGGGTTAAGACCAATCTTGGACCTGCGTGTCCTGAATCGGGCCCTGCACAAGCTCCCATTCAGAATGCTAACGCAGAAACGCATTTTCAAATGCATCCGTCCCCAGGATTGGTTCGCAGCGATCGACCTGAAGGACGCGTACTTTCATGTCTCCATTCTCCCTCGACACAGACCGTTCCTTCGCTTTGCGTTCGAGGGGAGGGCATTTCAGTACAAAGTCCTGCCCTTCGGGCTGTCCCTGTCGCCTCGCGTCTTCACGAAAGTCGCAGAGGCAGCCATTGTTCCGCTCAGAGAACGCGGCGTTCGTATTCTCAACTATCTCGACGACTGGCTCATACTGGCCCAGTCCCGGGAGCAGTTGTGCGAACACAGGGACCTGGTGCTACGTCACCTCAGCCTGTTGGGCCTTCGGGTCAACCGAGAGAAGAGCAAACTCTGTCCCACACAGAGGATCTCTATTGCTTCATATGAGACCGCTTCAATGCTGGCTTCACGACCGAGTCCCGAGATGGGCGTGGCAGCGCGGCCAGTACCGGGTCTCAGTTACTCCTTACTGTCGCCAAACCTTCAATCCGTGGGCGGACCCTGCCTTTCTACGGGCCGGAGTGTCCCTAGAACAGGTGTCCAGGCATGCTGTGGTTTTCACGGATGCCTCTTCCACGGGTTGGGGGGCCACGTACAACGGGCACTCAGTTGCGGGTCTGTGGACGGGGCCCCAACTGCGTTGGCATATCAATTGCCTAGAGCTTCTGGCAGTACGTCTCGCCCTGGGCCGCTTCAAAAAGCCGCTACAGGGAAAACACGTTCTGGTCCGTACGGACAGCACTGCGGCCGTTGCGTACATCAACCGTCAGGGTGGTCTACGCTCCCGTTGCATGCTCCGGCTCGCCCGCCATCTCCTCCTGTGGAGTCAGAAGCGTCTGAGGTCGCTTCGGGCCATTCACATCCCAGGTGCGCTGAACCAGACAGCCGACGAGCTCTCTCGTCAGCCGACACCTCCGGGAGAGTGGCGACTCCACCCCCGGAGCGTCCAGCTGATATGGGACCTCTTCGGAGCCGCGCAGGTAGACCTGTTCGCCTCTCCGGACTCGACCCATTGCCAGTTGTATTACTCCCTGTCCGGGGGCACCCTCGGTACAGATGCACTGGCGCACAGCTGGCCCCGGGACCTACGCAAGTATGCGTTTCCCCCAGTGAGCCTTCTCGCACAGACACTGTGCAAGGTCAGGGAGGACGAGGAGCAGGTCTTGTTAGTTGCGCCCTACTGGCCCAACCGGACCTGGTTCTCCGAACTCTCACTCCTCACGACAGCCCCTCCCTGGCCGATCCCCCTGAGGAAGGACCTGCTTTCTCAGGGGCGGGGCACTCTATGGCACCCGCGTCCAGACCTCTGGAGACTCCATGTCTGGTCCCTGGACGGGACGCGGAGGTTCTAGGTGGTCTGCCACAGGCAGTGGCAGACACCATCGCTTCAGCTAGAGCCCCCTCTACAAGGCACCTCTATGCGCTGAAGTGGAACCTGTTCGTTGAATGGTGTTCTTCCCGCCGGGAAGACCCCCGAAGGTGTTCGATTAATGTCGTGCTTTCTTTCCTACAAGATGGGTTGGAGAGAAGGCTGTCTCCCTCCACCCTCAAAGTGTACGTCGCCGCAATAGCGGCGTATCACGATGTAGTTGAAGGTAAGTCCTTAGGTAAGCACGACTTAATCGTCAGGTTCCTCAGAGGTGCGAGGAGACTAAATCCTCCTCGGCCAACCTCTGTACCCTCTTGGGACCTAGCCCTGGTGCTCAGAGCGCTCCAGGGCCCTCCCTTCGAGCCTTTACAGTCAGTCGAGCTAAACATCCTGTCCATGAAGACAGTGCTCCTGATTGCATTGGCCTCAATCAAGAGGGTAGGGGACCTGCATGCACTTTCGGTCAACGAATCGTGCCTAGAATTCGGGCCGGCCAACTCTCACGTTGTCCTGAGACCCCGGCCTGGATACGTGCCCAAGGTTCCCACCACTCCCTTCCGGGACCAGGTGGTGAACCTGCAAGCGCTGCCTTCGGAGGAGGCAGACCCAGCCCTAGCTTTGCTCTGTCCCGTCCGCGCTCTTCGCGCCTACGTGGACCGAACTCAAAGCTTTAGAACCTCAGAACAGCTCTTCGTCTGTTACGGAGGCCAGCAGAAGGGAAAGGCTGTCTCCAAGCAGAGGTTAGCCCACTGGATAGTGGATGCTATCGTCTTGGCTTACCAGTCCCAAGACGTGCCTTGCCCGCTCGGGGTGCGAGCTCACTCCACTAGGAGTGTAGCCTCCTCCTGGGCGCTGGCTCAAGGCGCCTCGCTGACAGACATATGTAGAGCTGCGGGCTGGGCGACACCTAACACGTTCGCTAGATTTTATAGCCTCCGTGTAGAGCCGGTATCTTCCCGCTTCCTCGCCCCCAGTGGCCAGTAGCGCTAAGTACCCGTTCTATTGTCGGCTTGCATACGCCACTCCCGCCTCCGGGCCGGATACGTGCGTCTATTGTCTCCAGTTGTGTTCCCCGGAAACGGCTAACCCTGTCGAGCTCCTCCGTCACCCTTCGGTGTCAGACGTTGCGGCCGTCTGACATCAGGCCTACACCCGTATGCTTGTGGAACGTGTGTGTTAGGCTGGGTTCCATATGTAGCGGTTCCCTAACGGCAACCCCATATGTGTATTCTCCACGGTACCAGCTACCCTACTCGGCTAGCCCCGTGTCTTTCCCTTGACAGAGCCCGCTCTGTCGTCTCTGGTGGTGTTCTTCCCCCCTGGGACCAGGTTGGATCCACCCCAGAGACTGCCATAGGTAGCACTACCCTGCTAGGTTAGTCCTTATGAGTAATTCCACCTCTCCTTCCACTGAAGGACGTGGCTCCGCAGCGTACCATCTCCTGAGACGGGCACGCTTCCCAGCGTTATCCAATAGTCACGCTGAGTGGGTCTTGCAGGAACAGCAGTGACTGGCCTCCCTGACTGGAGCCCTGACTTCCGCACCAACCTAGGTGTGGTCCAGCGAGCTCGGTCAGGGCGCTGGAAGGGCCAGCATCTCTGGCGTGTTAGTAGGGATCCCAATTCGTCGGTCAGTTCCGACGTACGTCGAACGTGACCGACTGAAAGGGAACGTCTCGGTTACGTATGTAACCCTCGTTCCCTGAAGGAGGGAACGGAGACGTACGTCCCGTCGCCAGGTGCTGTGCTTCAGCTGAAGGCCGAGTCACCTATCTCGGCTCCTCAGTTGAAAAGCAATGATGCGGTGTTCCACTTCCGTATTTATACCCGCGCTGCGGGGCGGTGCGTGGAATGCGTGAACCGCATGCCAATGTCCATTGGCTCATTTTTAATCACTCGAAGTAGATTGGTCTCTGAAAACAGATCCCAATTCGTCGGTCAGTTCCGACGTACGTCTCCGTTCCCTCCTTCAGGGAACGAGGGTTACATACGTAACCGAGACGTTTCTTCACGTCTGCAACCTATTTAAGAATCAGTGAATCTTTAATCTCACTACCTAGACTGCAAAACTAAAATCAAGATATGTTTGTTAGTGTACACAGAGAATGTGATGTCTGTATGTAAATATAAATGTGATAAATTCAGCAAGCTGAAACCGGTGTGTGTGTGTGTGTTCTCTGCATGTCTGCTCACATTTTGCTCCTCTGTGTCACGTACTCCATGAAAAAGTCGCCCTAAAGTGCTGAGGACTCAGATTTCTGCTTGAAGGCTCAGTGTTAATCTAAAGCCTGATAAAAAAATTAATCAGAAAATAATATAAAATTAAATTAAAAAGCTGCTTAATTTATAGATTATATACAAAGCAATCACAGATAAATGAACAGTGGCTCTTGTGCCTAATCTAATTTAACACATGGGCAAATATGTTTGACTGGAGTCGGCTGGTGGAGCGGATCCATCTCTGTTTTAACCTGTGAACTCTAAACCGCCTTTGAGCACAGATCTGATGTTAAAAACGGTTGTATTTCATGAAAGTTTTTTTAATATTATTGCAGAAGTGAACGTACTTCAAAAAATAAACGTGTAAAATATACATCCTAATGTTTTCTAAAACTTAACGTTTGTTTATTTCAAAATAGATTTTGAGTTCCATAATTTCAGTACGCATATCTCGCCTCATACATAATAGAGCCTACATCTGGATTTCAAGGCCATTAACTCACTGAAGTACAAAATGGGATAACCCAGATGTTTCACATCTGGTCTATTATGTTATTCTGCTAATAATAATAGTAATCTTGCTTGATTTTGTCTACTGAATGTTCTCAATGATAACTAATTCCAATCAGAGGAAATCTAGCAAAGAGCTCTTCAAAAGAAAGTCCTAAAGTCTTTCCCTTCATTTTCTGTCCAGTAATACAAATCAATAAATAGAGTCGCAAGTGGCAATTGTCGGGGTCCAAGTGCAAATGGCTCATGATGTCATGAGTCATATTAGAGGATTTGTCAGGACGTCCAGTAAAGAAGATGCATACCAATGTTCAACTTCAAGGATCACACAGTTGCAGAGTTAAAGTGGTTTTTCAGTTGTAGAGCCCCCTATTGGCAGCATTTTACAAAACTGTGCATCCTCAGAATGTCCTGGTGTCAGTGGGCCCTATTTTAATGATCTGAGCTCATGGTGCAGGTGCTCTTATAGGGCGTGTCCGAATCCACTTTTGCTAGTTTAACGATGAAATATCTTAATGAATAATCTTAATCTTAATGAGTCATGGGTGTGTTTTGGGCATAACGTGCAATAAACCAATCGGAGTCTCGTCTCCCATTCCCTTTAAAAGGCAGTTGCGCTCGCATCATGAGCGGATTCACTATTTACATGCGAGCGGAAAGACTAATAAGCAGTAATAAATGGCGTTTTCAGTTCCTCAAAATATCAACGCTCCATCAATGCTCCTGAACTCCTGGTGTTCAGACCAGACGCCCATGGGTGAACAGATGCGCCAGTGCATTTGTTACGAACTCCCCTGTGTAGGGAAGAGGAGAAGGAACAGATTATAAGATAATAATAATAATAATAAATAAAATAGGCTGAACGCATTAAACGTCTTCAGAGCCCCTGTCTCCCGTCCCAGCACTGATTTAACACCAGTATTACCAGTAGTACCTCCTTATTTAGGAGCACTTCTTCAGGAGAGGGCAAATGCCAAAATAACAAACAAAACCAATCAAACTATTTTTAGCAACTAAATAACTTATACACAAAATAACGATGCAAACAAACAACATAACTCTAAACCTAACTTCCTCTCTCAACATAAACATGAGAAAAAGATATACAAAATAAATGGCACTCAACTCCCTACAGCGTCCTTGAATTAAACTATAAAATATTCAAGAAATAATGAAACAAAACAAACGTAACTTGCCCTGCACTCAGGGGTTGAAAGAAAAAGAAAATAATCCTTTTACAATCGAGACAACATCTCCTTATCACTAATCTCAAACACCAGAGAGATATCTGACATTGTATATGAAAAAACAATGGAAAAACAGAGCTCGCGTCTGCAACAGGAGACCGGGAAACCTCCCGCCTCTCTCGCACTGCCAAACTGGTTGACTTTTATAGCAGAGCACATGGTCGCAAGAGCGAATCAGCAACGGGAGACACTCGGGGCGCTATTTAACAACAGGTGTCGCTACTCATCCTAGGAGAGCAGAGAAAATATAGAAAGACACAGCAGGCATACACACCTTTACAAGAATACATACAATGACGTAACAGCATTTGATATTTAAACAGCGTGGAGCTGGACATGACAATGAAAACTAAACGAGCAAAAAACACTTGCATCGTGCCTGTCGTCACATTGCCCCGGGTGTATGATGGGGCCCAAAGTGTTTTGTAGCGCCCCCTATTGACAGCATTTTACAAAACCGTGCATCCTCAGAATGTCCTGGTGTCTGTGTGTGTCAAGTTTTGTTAAGATTGAGCATTGCGTTCAGCAGATATAGGTCAACTTATATAAATGGGCCTATATTAAATCAAAAATGTTCCCTAGCGGGTCAAAATGGCCCGAAGCCCTAGAATTAGGCTATACTTTTTTTTTTTTTTTTTTTTTCAGAAATCTTATATCATTTAATTTGTAAAATATTTTTTATGCAACTTTCTTACTATATTTTATTTTATTTACATTTATGTCAATAAATAATATAATTTTAATTTAAATAATATAATTTCAACTTAAATTCAAAATAATTCTCCAATACATGCAATAACCAGCTCAAAATATCTCACATTGGGTCAATGTGGGTGTCTCTGCCGACCTTTTGTGGAAAAATAATAATATAACATGGTATTTCATGACTCTTGTCACTAGATGGCCTCATATCTCTATATGGAGCAAATGAGCTGGGTCCTAAATTCAGTTCTTGAGTTTTCTCTTCAATATGCAGTCAGTTTTAGCATTTGTTAGGTTTTTCTATGTGTACTGAAGCATTCCTTGCATTCCATTCATTCCTAAGGGGGTCAAATTGACCCGTGAGGGAAGGATTTGTGACTTTTTTTTTTTATTTCAACCACATAAATCTCCTCAATTATGGTTCAAGTGTGACAAAAGTCCTAGGGTCTTGGACCACTCCGATAAACACTACATTCAAAATGACCCAAGGGAAAACTGGAATCCTTGAAATGCTTTGACAAATCAATATTCTTTTGACAACGTTTTGTCATGAGTGTATAGGGATGATGCGTGCCAAGGTTTATGCGAGATGGACCAATGGCCTGGAAGGAGTTAGAAAAAGAAAAATTCGAAATTTAAAATAGCCCAAAAATTTTCATTTCAGATATACATTTTGTAGATCAGAAAAAGAGTTTAGAGTCTAGCCCTTACATTTCCAGAGTTATCCGGAGTAATGCAAAGGTGCTTATAGCGCCACCTAGTGTCCAATGTTTGGTATGTCTATAGGTGTGTCGCACTATACACTACTTATGCACTGTATACTCAACCGTGTAGTGTATGAATCTTATATGTGACCCTGGAGCTCAACAGCAGTCTCACGGGTGTGTCTGTGGCGATGGCCAACAATACATTGTATGGATCAAAATTATCCATTTTTCTTTTATGCCAAAAATCATTAGGATATTAAGATCATGTTCCATGAAGATATTTTGTAAATTTTCTACTGTAAATATATCAGAAATGTATTATTAGTAGTAATATGCATTGCTAAGGACTTCATTTGGACAACTTTAAAGGAGATTTTCTCAATATTTAGATTTTTTTGCACCCTCAGATTCCAGATTTTCAAATAGTCGTATCTCGGCCAAATATAGTCCTATTCTAACAAACCATACATCAATGGGATGCATATTTATTCAGCAAATCTTAATAAAAAAATTACCCTTATGAGTGGTTTTGTGGTCCAGGGTCACATATGGTTATTAAGTCATTGGAGTCTGATAGCGCCCAGATAGTTTTAGTGCAGGAAAAGAAAAAAATCCTCACAAATGCTATATTAAAGCACTAATAAAAAAAGACTTTGTAGGGCCCTCAATGCCAAAATAACACAGCAGTCGCTCCGTTCACTAGCATCCATGATCCAGTGCTGTTTCTCCTGCATGCATGTCAGCACTGATCCGTCCGCTGGATGTTCTCTTAAAGCTGTGTATTTGTTCCTTCACCTTGGGTCGTGGCTGGAAAGCCGCCAACACACTTTCAGCCAATTTGCGTCACACTAACAGTGCGCTGTGTTTTCTTAACTGGGTTGTCACAATGGTGGCGAGGGTTATCTAACCGGAGTGTCTCTAAATTGCAGACTAACTCAACAAATACTCAAGGGATGCTTTCAAAGTCTTTAGAACACGTTTACGGGCAGCTTCCAAATGGTGTGAGGTTGAGAAGCGATATGGCGATGCGGCGTCTGCCTTTACACATTAACATACATTTATGGTGATTGGATCACTTGAGCACAGGTGTGAATGCTGTACATAAAGTGTGGTTATAGCTTGCATACATTATGTTGTTGTAGATTTGCATAGATAATTGAATTGCAGCATTGCATTAAAATAAACACGGTTCTTCTGATCTTTCTATTCATCAAATAATCCTGAAAAAAATATTACAGTTTCTACAGCCATCTGAAGCAGCACAACTGTTTCCAACACTGATAATAATCATAAATGTTTGTTGAGCATCAAATCCTCATATTGAATGATTTGTGAAGGATCATGTGACACTGAAGACTGGAGTAATGATGATAAATTCAGCTTTGATCACAGGAATAAATCACACTTTACTATATATTCACATAGAGAACAGCTGATTTATATTATAATAATATTTTACAACCAAATGAATGCATGAATAAGCATTTTACATGAAACCTAAAATTGTTTAATCCTTTTCAATGCCTATATATTTATTTAATGCATTATAACAGTTTAATTCTTTTCTATGTGATTTCTGGTGCCAGATTCAACTTTAGCCAGCCCTGAATTCTGACATGACTAATAATACAAAAATGCAGTCTATTTTTCCTAGAATCTCAACTCTATTTCCCAACTCAGTCTCCACACTCTGATGGCCTAGAAAATATTCATATCTCAAGAAGCTCAATTAAGCTGCATCTGAGACCGATTTATGAGCGCTCGTAATACAGAGCGTAGTAACACCAATCTGTGACCTGATTTCAAATTTCACTTCACCGTACCCTGAATTTACAGTCTCTGTTCATCCCTTCGTCCAAAGAATTCCCTTTGACGTCAAGCTAAAACATGCAACCCGCTGATCCTCATCTCTAGAAACTTCGACAGAAGCACGTAGATCAGAATCAGTCGACGTTGCGTTATCTGTCTGATGAGAATGTATTAACAGAGAACGGCTTGTTTGAAGAGCCTGGCCTGCAAGCTCTGATGGGCAAAGGACAGTGATTTGTATTTCCTCTCTCTCTCTCTTTGATGGAAGGCTTTCTATTAGCAGTTCCCCAGATCAAAAAAACACACAGAGAGCAAAGCATTCCACATTATTCATTCAGCGGCCTGCATGCATAATGGAACAGCTTAATATATATTCAGTCAAGCTGGTATTTCTAAAAGCTGTTAGATTAGAATCAGTCTGGAAATCAATGTTAATTTATTTTTATTAAGGGAAAGGCGACATGAGTAGACATAAACAGGATCGGGCATTGTGTTTGCAAGAGTCCTTTAGCAAATTTGGAAAAATAGTGGATTTTAGATGTGGGTCAGTGTAGCATTGACAACGAGAAGGAAAGAGAGGAAGCAAGAATGCAGTTTTAGAAAGACAAAAACCAAAGACTGTCTCCTTTCCACAGCACTTTTGCCCCAGAGGTTTAGGAAGAGCACTAATAAATGTACAGTCAGCCAGTAATTATTGGAAAATAATGACCAGGACCCTGACCCGCAGCACAGGGGTCTCGTGTCGCCCTGAAGGCCTTTACAATGACTGGCTGACGCACCCTATCCCGCGTTTGCAAGGATGCTTACCAAACTGAAATATATGGACATGAATTATTGATAGACTTTAAATCATTTTTGTAAAAAAAACTTTTCTTAATAGATTCATTTTTTTGCTTCACAAAACAGACAACAATGAAAACAGCCCATTACAACACTAAAAATAGTGAAAAATTAGTCCATTAAAACCCAGAAAATAGTGCAAAAATAGTGCATTACAACCCAGAAAATAGTGCATTATAATGCAGAAAATAGTGAAAAAATTGTGCATTATAATGCAGAAAATAGTGAAAAAATTGTGCATTCTAATGCAGAAAATAGTGTAAAAATTGTGCATTCTAATGCAGAAAATAGTGTAAAAATAGTGCATTATAATGTAGAAAATAGTGGAAAAATAGTACATTATAACGCAGAAAATAGTGAAATAATTGTGCATTATAATGCAGAAAATAGTGAAAAAATGTGCATTATAATGCAGAAAATAGTGGAAAAATGTGCATTATAATGCAGAAAATAGTGGAAAAATAGTGCATTATAATGCAGAAAATAGTGGAAAAATAGTGCATTATAATGCAGAAAATAGTGGGGGAAAATAGTGCATTATAATGCAGAAAATAGTGAAATAATTGTGCATTATAATGCAGAAAATAGTGAAAAAATGTGCATTATAATGCAGAAAATAGTGAAAAAATAGTGCATTATAATGCAGTAAAAATAGTGTAAAAATAGTGCATTATAATACAGAAAATAGTGGAAAAATAGTGCATTATAATGCAGAAAATAGCGGGGGAAAATAGTGCATTATAATGCAGAAAATAGCGGGGGAAAATAGTGCATTATAATGCAGAAAATAGTGAAATAATTGTGCATTATAATGCAGAAAATAGTGAAAAAATGTGCATTATAATGCAGAAAATAGTGAAAAAATAGTGCATTCTAATGCAGAAAATAGTGTAAAAATGGTGCATTCTAATGCAGAAAATAGTGTAAAAATAGTGCATTATAATGCAGAAAATAGTGGAAAAAATGTGCATTATAATGCAGAAAATAATGGGGGAAAATAGTGCATTATAATGCAGAAAATAGTGAAATAATTGTGCATTATAATGCAGAAAATAGTGAAAAAATGTGCATTATAATGCAGAAAATAGTGTAAAAATAGTGCATTATAATGCAGAAAATAGTGGGGAAAATAGTGCATTATAATGCAGAAAATAGTGGGGGGAAATAGTGCATTATAATGCAGAAAATAGTGAAATAATTGTGCATTATAATGCAGAAAATAGTGAAAAAATGTGCATTATAATGCAGAAAATATTGTAAAAACAGTGCATTATAATGCAAAAAATAGTGAAAAAATGTGCATTATAATGCAGAAAATAGTGTAAAAATAGTGCATTATAATGCAGAAAATAGTGGGGAAAATAGTGCATTATAATGCAGAAAATTGTGAAAAAAATAGTGCATTATAATGCAGAAAATAGTGAAAAAATTTGCATTATAATGCAGAAAATAGTGTAAAAATAGTGCATTATAATGCAGAAAATAGTGGGGAAAATAGTGCATTATAATGCAGAAAATAGTGGGGAAAATAGTGCATTATAATGCAGAAAATAGTGAAAAAAATAGTGCATTATAATGCAGAAAATAGTGAAAAAAATTGTGCATTATGCAGAAAATAGTGAAAAAAAATAGTGCATTATGCAGAAAATATTGAAAAAAATGTGCATTACAATGCAGAAAATAGTGAAAAAAATAGTGCATTATAATGCAGAAAATAGTGAAAAAAATAGTGCATTATGCAGAAAATATTGAAAAAAATGTGCATTACAATGCAGAAAATAGTGGAAAAATTGTGCATTATAATGCAGAAAATAGTGGAAAAATTGTGCATTATAATGCAGAAAATAGTGGGGGAAAATACCTTTAACTGTTCCAATATAAACCATATTTAACCGTTCAATGCACGCAATTGACTGATCATAATCAGGTATTGCAGAGGGCAATGTAATACAATAGATAATTCATAATTCATTTCTTCAGTGAAAATCCATGAAAATAGAGAATACATTCTTGATTGGTACTTTCATCACATCAAATTTTTAATTTCAGCTGTGGGCCGTTTGAAGACGTCTCTTAACAGGTAAAAAAAAGGGAATATTACATGCTCTGTATTTAAACAGCTCGTCTCCATTCAACTTTCAATTACATTTAGGGCATTTCTCATTTCGGGGATATATGGTAGACAACAGCCCTCAAATCTTCCTGATGTGATGAGCTGTAATTCTCAAACAGTGATGGTGTAATATCACAGACTTGTCAGATATGTTAACCCAAGCGTTAGATGCAACCATCTCTAGTCCTACCAGATAAAAGGGCTGTATGCAAAGTTATTGCTATATTCATCATTTTGGCTTAATCAGGCACTTCTGCGGTTCACAGAGACCGAAGGCCAAGCTTTAAGAGCCTGGAGAAACGCAGAGCAGTGGTTGGCTGATAGAACAGAGACGTAATTGCAGCATTACAGTGGTTTTACCAGTCAGAGGTCTGTGTGTCTGAACAAAACATAAACCAGCTTTTAAAGGAATGGTTTGTTACTTTGTCAAAGAGAAAGTTCTAATCAAAAGTGAAGTTGTTTACAGCTTGTCTTCTTGTCTTTTTCTCCAGTCCAGACAACGGGCTGCTTCGCTTACAGATTGTTCAGTGGAAAGAGAGCAACAGGTCAGCAAATAGTTTGCTGAAATGACATCAAGCAAAGAGAGTATTGAGTTTTGAAAATAGCCTCTAGTCTAGACAAATCGCCCCAGTTTTTGAGACTTCCAGCTCTTAATGATGTCTAATGGCGATTCCAGTGTGGTTTTGGCGCTGGCCTCTGCAACACTCCCGTCTCCCCGATGAGAACACATGCCTAAGCTTTCTTCTGTACTTTTATTTTTCTTCTCTAGTTCTTCTCTCCTCCATCCTCTGCATTTTTCCCTTGCGGTGAGAATGCCTTGTGGACTCATTAAGATTGTTTCTGACCTCTGTGTCTCGCTCCATCTCCCTCGCTCTCATATTCTGTTGTCTTCCCCCATTTGTTGTTTTGTTCTTTTTCATAATCTAAACTGAGAAATTAATTTAGAGTGAGAGTCAATACGTGGCCCAGTGTTGCTCCAAAAATCCCCAAAATCCATCCATCCATCCATCCATCCATCTATCCATCCATCCATCCATCCGTGAACATTTTGTCCTCAAAGTTGATGTGTTAGAAGCAGGAAAAATGGGCAAGCGTAAGGATTTGAGCGAGTTTGACAAGGGCCAAATTGTGATGGCTAGACGACTGGGTCAGAGCATCTCCAAAACTGCAGCTCTTGTGGGGTGTTCCCGGTCTGCAGTGGTCAGGATCTATCAAAAGTGCTCCAAGGAAGGAACAGTGGAGAACCGGAGACAGGGTCATGGGCGGCCAAGGCTCATTGATGCACGTGGGGAGCGAAGGCTGGCCCGTGTGGTCCGATCAAACAGACGAGCTACTGGAGCTCAAATTGCTCAAGAAGTTAATGCTGGTTCTGATAGAAAGGTGTCAGAATACACAATGGAAGAAGGTGGCCTGGTCTGATGAATCACGTTTTCTTTTACATCACGTGGATGGCCGGGTGCGTGTGCGTGGCTTACCTGGGGAACACATGGCACCAGGATGCACTATGGGAAGAAGGCAAGCCGGCGGAGGCAGTGTGATGCTTTGGGCAATGTTCTGCAATGCCACATCGTGAGTGTAAATAAAGTCTCAATTATATTTTACCCTGAAACTTCCACAGGTCTCAAAACCCCAGTGTATTTCCCCCCACAGTATTACAATTTTAACAATTTTACAACGCTTCACTAGAGATAAATGCCGTTTTTAATTATGGTTCTGTTTGCTCTACACTCTACACAATAACATTTATATAGAAAACCTGTCAAAATGACTAACAAACACAATTTAAACATGATTCAAATAAACATAGTAGTATATGCAACCAATCTAGAGCAGAAATAATGAGCTGAAGTGGCTTGTTGAGTTTGTTATTGAACTTGACAACCTTTGCATTTATTTAATGCCATTCATATGACTAATCCTGCAACAATGTCAACATTACATAAACCCGCACTGGCAAGATTATTAATCGCATTACATTTTCTGTCAAAATATTGCACCACGGCACCTGTTGCACTGTCGTTCGCGGGACTGAGGGCTAAAGATGAGGAAACTGTGTCTTAATGTGAGATCACACTCATTCAGAGGCCATGTGTTTACGCACACATGCCATTAAACACCAGCGCCTGTTGGTGCATCTATTAATGTGCTATCCAAACAAATCTGGCATTTATTTTTGAAACGTTACTGGTGATGATTGGCTTTACAGCGTTCACCGTAATTGGCTGATTCAACATGACAATCTAGACTAATTGAAACTGCCATTAGGAGGTCGGATGCAACGGAAACAATAAATTAAAAATGCATAGTTATAGTGATATCATGAAGTGTTAATTTTCATGCCATCTCTTTTATAACAGAGTGATGTGGGTTGCTTAGGTGGTTCCCAGCATCACTAATAGACTTTCTGCAGTACGTTTGTCCTTTAAACAATGCTATAGGATACTGATTGCTGTGTCATTGTGTGTGTTCGAACATTTAGCATCATCAACAGCAGTCAAGACATTAAACAACGGTGAATGAGCAGCAGATCTGCCCTCATAAGTACATTAAGGCCCAGAGCCTTCAGTCAAACCACAAGACCATCTTTGATCTTACATTAGTTCTGCTATCACCATAATCATGTTAGGAGCAAATGTAGCTCTTTCATCCCTAACAAAGACAGGGGGCTTTCATATTCTCCTGTGTTTCTCTCATGGGAGACCCATCAATGACCGACCAAACACTTCATACCACAATTACACTGTACAAAGACAGATTGTGTCTTAAAGGAACACGCTGACTTTTTGGGACTTTAGCTTATTCACCGTTAGAGTTAGATAAGTCCATACATACCATTTTTATCTCTGTGCGTGCCATAACTCTGTCTGACGCACCCACCGCTAGCCTAGCTTAGCACAAAGACTGGAGGTAAACGGCTCCAGCTAGCCTACTGCTCAATAAATGACAAAACATCAACATTTTCCTATTTACATGTTGTGATGTGTATAGTTACATCGTGTACTAAGACCTACGGAAAATGAAAAGTGGCAATTTTCTAGACTGATATGGCTAGGGACTATACTCTCATTCCTGCGTAATAATCCAGGAGCTTTGCTGCTGTACCATGGGTCCCTAACCATATCGGTCTAGAAAATTGCCACTTTTAATTTTCCGTCGGTCTTAGTACACGATGTAACTATACACATCACAACATAAATAGGAAAATGTTGGCGTTATTTTGTCCCTTATTGAGCAGTAGGCTAGCTGGAGCCGTTTACCTCCAGTCTTTGTGCTAAGCTAGGCTAGCGGTGGGTGCGTCAGACAGAGTTATGGCACGCACGGAGATGAGAATGGTATGTATGGACTTATCTAACTCTGAGGGATACGGTGAATAAGATAAAGTCCCAAAAAGTCGCTGTGTTCCTTTAAACTAAAGTCTAACTAAAGATTACCTGGGTGTTACATAAATAAATAAATAAATATTGTAGTAATAATATATTACAGTTTAACTGCATGAATAAAAATATTTTAAATAAATAAATAAAAACATTACATGTTTTATTTTACAATAATTTGTGTTATTATTATTATTATTATTATTATTATTTGAGTTATTATTTCATATTCTTCTGTGTTTCTCTCATTAGAGACCAATGGCTAATGGACAATTATACTGTACAAAGTCACTGTATAAGTCAAGTTACCTGAGTGTCACATCAATCAATCAATCAATCAATTGTAGTAATAATATATTACTGTATAACTGCATAGATACATTTTTTAAAATAAATAAATAACAATATTTTATTACACGCATTAAATTATTATTATTATTATATATTTTTTTAAATTCTCATATATAATCTCATCAAAATATCAGAAAATGTAGTTATAATAATAATAAATTATTCATATTTTAACATTTTAGCAAGAGAAAAATTCCATCACCTTAAAATGATTTTCAGTATACATCCTTTTGAGATTGCATATTTTAGTTGTATTGTTTAGTGTTATTGTTCTGTTATGAGATTTGTATGAATGATTTGTATTGCATAAACACATTGAACTCTCTCACCTCTTCTTCAGGCAGGCTATGATGGAGACTAAACAAAAATAACTTTAAATATGATTGACTTGGAACTGCAGCTTGTTTTAATTTATGCAACATCTTAGGGGCAAGTATTCCAATTAGTGTCTAATTTATGTAGTTACCGGGTACTAATTCCAAGCAGCTTGATTGGTTTCACGAACGTATGTGTAATTTCAGCGCGTGGAAAAGCTTCTGAAAGCCATCAAGTCTCCATGTAGTCTGCATGCCAAAAACACTGCAGAGAAGAAAAATGATTTTGGTTAATTAGTGACAATTGTGCTGTGGAAGGGAGCACAACAATGTTTTTACAGTTGATTTCATGTGTAAATTTAGGACCAGCATGTCACTTTTAGTTTAGGCAAATAAGTAAGTTTGTTAATTAAAACATTTCGGTGTCTTGTCAGTCACATGCTATGAGCTAACGTTGCAGAAGACAATTGACACAGTATATGCCACATGATCAGGTGTTTCAGCCAATCAGTGTGATTTATTCCCTGTAGATAATGATGGATGACATCCATCCATCCATCATTCTATTGTTCCATCCATCCATCCATCATCATTCTATTGTTCCATCCATCCATCCATTATCATTCTATTGTTCCATCACAATTCTATTTTTACATCTATCCATCCACCATCATTCTATTGTTCCCTCCTTCCCTCCATCCATCCATTCATCCGTCCATCCATCATTTAATCTTTCAGTTGTTCCATCCATCATTTAATTGTTCCTTCCATCCATCCACCATCATTCTATTGTTCCATCCTTCCTTCCATCCATCCATTCATCCATCTGTCCATCCATCATTTAATCTTTAAGTTGTTCCATCCATCATTCAATTGTTCCTTTCATCCATCCATCATTCTGTTCTTCCATCTGTCTGTCCATACACCCATCCATCCATCCATCCATCCATCAATCATTCCATTGTTCCACCCATCCATCCATCATTCTATTTTTCCATCCATCCATCCTTCCATCTTTCAGTTGTTCCATCCATCATTAATATGTCCCATCCGTCCATCCATCCTTCTATCTATTGTTCCATCCATCCATCCATCCATCCATCCATCCATCCATCCATCATTCTGTTGTTCCATCCGTCCATCCATCCATCATTCTGTTGTTCCATCCATCCATCCATCTATTGTTCCATCCATCCATCCGTCATTCTGTTGTTCCATCCATCTGTCCATCCATCCATCCATCCATCATTCTATTGATCCATCCATCCATCCATCCATCCATCATTCTATTGATCCATCCATCCATCCATCCATCCATCCATCCATCCATCATTCTATTGATCCATCCATCCATCCATCCATCCATCCTTCCATTGCCACAGTATATGTTACATGATCAGGTGTTTCCGACTGCTAGCTATTTATTTCTTTTGTATGATTATGTCATATATAATGTTTGGTGTTGTGCTGCTCCCATACACTATGAATATAAATATCTACTCTAAATACTATAAATCCTCAAGCATATCATGTGAATGCTGCAAGCAGATTCTGAACCGGTAAGAGCTGAATGCCAAAAAAATTACACACGGTCAGCCAAGTAGGCTAGAGCTGAAATCACATCACGCGTTTCTGCAGGCTTTCTCTCGATGAAACACACATTAGACACAGCTTGAGCCTGAAGTCTCTTACTAACACTGCTATTACATCAAATGTACGAATGCATGGGTTGACTCAGGTCATCTTGCATGTATATTGTTTGTGTATTTGTTTATTGTCTTTGTAGCAATTTTCAATGCAAATATGTAAAGTGTAATTTATTCCTGTGATTCCTGTTCAGCATCATTACTACAGTCTTCAGTGTCACATGATCCTTCAGAAATCATTCTGATATGATGATTTACTGCTCAAGAAACAGTTATGTTTATTATCAATGTTGAAAACAGCTTCATATTTTAGTGGGAACTGTGATGCATTTTATTTTGCAGGATTTACTGATAAATAAAAAGTTCAAGCCTTTATACATCCTCATAACCAGACTGTCCACCAAAAAAAAAAGCACCTTATTACGACCTTTATTTACGTTTTAAAGTCATGCGCCCTCCAGCTGGCGTAAAAATGATGACAGTGTCGTGTTACGTCTGTCATGAAATAACGTATGACTGTCGTTACCAATCAAAATGCCTGTTCATTTCAATGCAATGTGTGGACTTTTTACCACCATGTGTCATATTTCCATTTAACAAAAATCCTTTTTTATTAACAACTATGTTGCTCATAACCTATAACACTATATTGCCAAAAGTTTTGGGACGCCTCCTTTACATGCACATGAACTTTAATGCCATCCCATTCTTAATCCGTAGGGTTTAATATGGAGTCGGCCCACCCTTTGCAGCTATAACAGCTTCAACTCTTCTGGGAAGGCTTTCCACAAGGTTTAGGAGTGTGTTTATTTGAATTTTTGACCATTCTTCTAGAAGCGCATTTGTGAGGTCAGGCACTGATGTTGGACGAGAAAGCCTGGCTCGCAGTCTCCGCTCTAATTCATCCCAAAGGTGTTCTATCGGGATGAGGTCAGGACTCTGTGCAGGCCAGTCAAGTTCCTCCACACCAAACTCTCTCATCCATGTCTTTATGGACCGACGCTTTGTGCACTGGAGCACAGTCATGTTGGGACAGGAAGGGGCCGTCCCTAAACTGTTCCCACAAAGTTGGGAGCATGAAATTGTCCAAAATGTCTTGATATGCTGAAGCATTAAGAGTTCCTTTCACTGGAACTAAGGGGCCTAAGAGTTGCTGTTGTTCCCAATCGCTTCCACTTTGTTATAATCCCACTAACAGTTGAGCGTGGAATATTTAGTAGTGAGGAAATGTCAGGAATGGCCTTATTGCACAGGTGGCAACCTATCACGGTACCACGCTTGAGTTCACTGAGCTCCTGAGAGCGACCCATTCTTTCACAAATGTTTGTAGAAGCGTCTGCATGCCTAGTGCTTGATTTATACACCTGTGGCCATGAAGGGATTGAACACCTGAACTCAGGGATTTGGAGGGGCGTCACAATACTCTTGGCAATATAGTGTATGTTCAAATGAAGTTTACTCACTAACAAAAGCGAATCATGTTTAATGCACGTGCAGCTTATAACATACACATCCTCACATATTTTAAAATGACCACCAGGATGTTGTGTGACAATGAAAACATTTTAATTGGTTTTCTAAAAGTCATCTCTTCATTACTAACCATTGCATTACTTTATATGCATGATGTGCTTGTGAAGACAATGGGTCTGTTTCCCTTAGGCAGCATTGTGCAACAGAGGGTTAAATATGTATATATGCTTATATATTTGAAATGAATGTGCCTCACATGCATTCTCAGCATCGTGCTGGCAGCAGGATCATGCCTCTTCTCTTATATTTCCTGGAGTCATCTATCTTCTGCCACATTAAAGATGTATGGCTTACATGGATGTGCTGTCGGGGGACAGAAACAAACATTATTCATCGAGAAAAAAAAGGAAGATTGTGAGCACAGGAAATCAAGCGCTGCAGGCGAGGTTCATTCAGAACAAACAGGAAACGCATCACAGTAGTGTCTGATTTTCTCTTAATCAGGGGCTTTTGGAGGCTGTTCCAGGCTCTCTGCCATCTTCCTGTGTCTCTGTCTGCAGCTCTGCTGGAGACACGCTGATCTTTGGGAATTCACAGATTAGCATTTGTTAGAGGTTTAACATGTGCGCACACACACGCACGCAGCCGATGTTGAACCCCGCAATCTTGCTCATCCCACGTGCGGCACTAAACCCAGCAAGATGAATTACCTGATCCTCACATCTCGTGTTGACATCGACAGACGGTTTAACAGAGCGACACCGTATCTAGATCAAACACAGGGACGTTTCATGGTGAGATTCAAAACACTGTGGCGTTGAGGAATTTCAGTGCTGAAGTGATTAGGCGAACGCAGCGGTGGGCCTTTGGTAGAACAAATTCATTACATGCAACCAATTACTGAGGTGCAGCGAGAGGCGCTTTAAGTGAAACACCGGCAAATGTAACATGAGAGTGGATGGTGATCAATCAACGGATTCGGTCATGTCATGAATTTAAAAATCTGATGTGTCTCTGAGTTATAACCATTCAGCCATTCACAGTGTGATTTATTCCCTGTAGATGAGACATGCAAGAGGATGACATCAATATACATCACTCTCTATATATACAGGACCATACAGCAATAAATCTATAACTATAGCTATCTATCTATCCATCCTTTATCATTCCATCCATCCATTGTTCCATCCATCCATCATTTTATCGTTCCATCCATCCATCCATCCATCTATCCATTCATTCATCCATCATTTTATCATTCCATCCATCATTCTACCGTTCCACCCATCCATCTATCCATCCATCCATCTATCCATCATTCTATTGTTCCATCCATACATCCATCCATCCATCCATCATTCTATTGTTCCATCCATACATCCATACATCCATCCATACATACATCCATCTATCTATCTATCCATCCATCATTGTTCCATCCATCCATCCATCCATCCATCTATCCCTCCATCCATCATTGTTCCATCCATCCATCCATCCATCTTTCTATACATCATCATTCTATCCATCCATCAATCCATACATCCATCCATCCATCCATCCATCATTCTACCTTTCCATCCATCATTGTTCCATCCATACACCCATCCATCATTGTTCCATCCATCCATCCATCATTGTTTATCCATCCATCATTCTATCGTTCCATCCACCCATCCATCCCTCCATCCATCATTGTTCCATCCATCCATCCGTCTATCCCTCCATCCATCATTGTTCCATCCATCCATCCATCTTTCTATACATCATCATTCTATCCATCCATCAATCCATACATCCATCCATCCATCCATCATTCTACCGTTCCATCCATCCATCCATCCATCATCATTGTTCCATCCATACACCCATCCATCATTGTTCCATCCATCCATCCATCCATCATTGTTTATCCATCCATCATTCTACCGTTCCATCCATCCATCCATCATCTATCATTGTTCCATCTATCATCATTCTATTGTTCCATCTATCCATCCATCATCATTGTTCCATCCATACACCCATCCATCATTGTTCCATCCCTCTATCCATCCATCATTGTTTATCCATCCATCATTCAATCGTTCCATCCACCCATCCACCCCTCCATCCATCATTGTTCCATCCATCCATCCATCCATCCATCCATCTTTCTATACATCATCATTCTATCCATCCATCAATCCATACATACATACATCCATCCATCATTCTACCTTTCCATCCATCCATCCATCCATCCATCATTGTTCCATCCATACACCCATCCATCATTGTTCCATCCATCCATCCATCCATCATTGTTTATCCATCCATCATTCTATCGTTCCATCCACCCATCCATCCCTCCATCCATCATTGTTCCATCCATCCATCCATCTATCTTTCTATACATCATCATTCTATCCATCCATCAATCCATACATCCATCCATCCATCCATCATTCTACCGTTCCATCCATCCATCCATCCATCCATCATCATTGTTCCATCCATACACCCATCCATCATTGTTCCATCCATCCATCCATCCATCATTGTTTATCCATCCATCATTCTACCGTTCCATCCATCCATCCATCATCTATCATTGTTCCATCTATCATCATTCTATTGTTCCATCTATCCATCCATCATCATTGTTCCATCCATACACCCATCCATCATTGTTCCATCCCTCCATCCATCCATCATTGTTTATCCATCCATCATTCAATCGTTCCATCCACCCATCCACCCCTCCATCCATCATTGTTCATCCATCCATCATTCTATCGTTCCATCCACCCATCCACCCCTCCATCCATCATTGTTCATCCATCCATCATTCTATCGTTCCATCCCTCCATCCATCATTGTTCATCCATCCATCATTCTATCGTTCCATCCACCCATCCACCCCTCCATCCATCATTGTTCATCCATCCATCATTCTATCGTTCCATCCCTCCATCCATCATTGTTCATCCATCCATCATTATATCGTTCCATCCACCCATCCATCCCTCCATCCATTATTGTTCCAGCCATCCATCCATTGTTCCATCCAGCCATCCATATTTCTATACATCCATCATTCTATCCATCCATCCATCCATCCATACATCTATCCATACATCCATACATGCAACATTTCTTATTTTCATTTAGTTTAACTTGATGTACTATAATACCTAAATCTAAAGCTGAAATAAAAATGTATTAAAAAAACTAAGCAGACAAAAAACTAATAAAAATTACAAAACACACAACAAAATCTGATGTGTCTCTGAGTTATAACCATTCAGCCATTCACAGTGTGATTGATTCCCTGTAGATGAGACATGCAAGAGGATGACATCAATATACATCACTCTCTATATATACAGCACCATACAGCAATAAATCTATAACTATAGCTATCTATCTATCCATCCTTTAATTAAAAAAACTAAGCAGACAAAAAACTAATAAAAATTGCAAAACACACAACAAAATTACTAAAACTTTAAGTATAAAACAAAAAATGAAACTCTTATCATTCAAAATATTAATAAAAAATATAATAGTGTCTCAATGATACTAAAATAACACAGATTTTAATATTATGGATGATATTTCTCATCTAACAGCTGGGGGATTTTTATTCATTATTTTTTTATTTTTACACATGGCAGTGATGGAGGCAAGAACATGTAGATGAGAAGATAATAGTCAGTACAACATCACGAGCCTGTCATCTGCTCATCACCATCCCTGTCCCAGTGGCTTCAGTATTAGTGTACCTGGCCCGGAAGAAGCCCAGAGGTTTTTGAACAACTACTGTATGTGTGCCTTTACTGCATCCCCTTAAGGTTTATTTAAACCAATGTGTGCCTGGACTGGATCTGGCTTAGGCTTAACTAGTTAGAAACACATTTCTGTGTGTGCCATGGCCTAAAGCCAAAGCTTACATTGGCAAAGCCAGGATGCGGCATAGCAAACTGATAGAGAAAGAAGAAACACAAAACACCACCTGAGCACGTCAGAAGTCCAGCTTACCAGCAAATGACTGGGGTAAGCATAAAAATCTAAAATGTAAAATATGTACCTTAAAAACTGGATTTTTTCCATTCAACTGATTCGTTCAGAAAACAGATTAAACAAGTGTCTGGCTGCACCTAAAAATGCATACTATGTGAAAAAAAAGTATCTCTGAATTCACATTATTCATAAATCAGTAGGGTATTTGTACAAATTATTGCTTAATGCATATTTATTTAAGGCAGTGGCAATTTGCACTAAGTGAAAATAGTGATATATTCTATTTACACCATTTAAAAGTAGCAGTTCTTTGCAATATGTGTAAATAGTAATTAGATGCTATTTATACTTTATTTTGACATACATACTATTTGCACCTCAGTATTGTTGTACATTAACAGTATGCAATAATAACATAAAAGTGTAAATTATTATATTTATTAGAATTATTAAATGGATGGCACCTTAATGGGACAATAAAAGCCCTCTCTACACAGACCCCTAACCCTATCCAATAAATGCTTTTATTATTAACAAATTTTATTATCAAAACTTTATTCCACGAGCCTTACGCTCTACTAACTACACCACTAAAGACACTGAAATACATGGGTCTTTTTTTAATCTTGTTTGTCCCAACCAGGCATTGTTAGGCGGAGCTGGTGTGAATAGCGCTGTTTGCACTTGGTGTACATAGACACTCTGTTTATGGCATTGATCTAATTTCCTAGTTTGCATAGTCAGACTTGAATTTCACATGTTATATATGAATATGAGGGCAGCTTTGCACACCATGAGGCAGTTTTCTGTGAATGAATCATGTTGGGGGTGGATTATGACCAATATACACTCACCTAAAGGATTATTAGGAACACCATACTAATACTGTGTTTGACCCACTTTCGCCTTCAGAACTGCCTCAATTCTACGTGGCATTGATTCAACAAGGTGCTGAAAGCATTCTTTAGAAATGTTGGCCCATATTGATAGGATAGCATCTTGCAGTTGATGGAGATTTGTGGGATGCACATCCAGGGCACGAAGCTCCCGTTCCACCACATCCCAAAGATGCTCTATTGGGTTGAGATCTGGTGACTGTGGGGGCCATTTTAGTACAGTGAACTCATTGTCATGTTCAAGAAACCAATTTGAAATGATTGGAGCTTTGTGACATGGTGCATTATCCTGCTGGAAGTAGCCATCAGAGGATGGGTACATGGTGGTCATAAAGGGATGGACATGGTCAGAAACAATGCTCAGGTAGGCTGTGGCATTTAAACGATGCCCAATTGGCACTAAGGGGCCTAAAGTGTGCCAAGAAAACATCCCCCACACCATTACACCACCACCAGCAGCCTGCACAGTGGTAACAAGGCATGATGGATCCATGTTCTCATTCTGTTTACGCCAAATTCTGACTCTACCATCTGAATGTCTCAACAGAAATCCAGACTCATCAGACCAGGCAACATTTTTCCAGTCTTCAATTGTCCAATTTTGGTGAGCTCGTGCAAATTGTAGCCTCTTTTTCCTATTTGTAGTGGAGATGAGTGGTACCCGGTGGGGTCTTCTGCTGTTGTAGCCCATCCGCCTCAAGGTTGTGCGTGTTGTGGCTTCACAAATGCTTTGCTGCATACCTCGGTTGTAACGAGTGGTTATTTCAGTCAAAGTTGCTCTTCTATCAGCTTGAATCAGTCGGCCCATTCTCCTCTGACCTCTAGCATCAACAAGGCATTTTCGCCCACAGGACTGCCGCATACTGGATGTTTTTCCCTTTTCACACCATTCTTTGTAAACTCTAGAAATGGTTGTGCGTGAAAATCCCAGTAACTGAGCAGATTGTGAAATACTCAGACCGGCCCGTCTGGCACCAACAACCATGCCACGCTCAAAATTGCTTAAATCACCTTTCTTTCCCATTCTGACATTCAGTTTGGAGTTCAGGAGATTGTCTTGACCAGGACCACACCCCTAAATGCATTGAAGCAACTGCCATGTGATTGGTTGATTAGATAATTGCATTAATGAGAAATTGAACAGGTGTTCCTAATAATCCTTTAGGTGAGTGTAATTCTGGAGTACAGTATCCACACCGGTGCGGTGAATGAATGACAGCCAAACACACTCCTCAAAACATTAGATTCATCCACGCTGAGGAGCTGCCGATGCCACATAAAGATGATAATTCCACAAATAACTGCAATTGCAGGTTTCAAACAGAGATGGCGACAAAGAGGCAAAACTTACGGACTGCAGCTTTAACTTCGTTTGAAGTTTATTTCTGTCTGTGATTCGGAGAGCATGCACTAATTGATACAGGACACGCATTCATATTCACGAATGCTCCGCCCAGTGCCACTGAATATTTCAAAACACTGCATTACATGCATCAGGCGTAGCTGCTGTTTTTGTGAGTGTGCTATTGAATCATTTAATCGACTGATTCATTCAAAACACTGATTCAGTTTCATAGTTGATTCCGCTTTGGCTTCGGTTGCATATTTTTGGATATTAACGTCTTGTTTATGATGTGTTAACTCTTAAATATAACTATTACAGAATTGGTTGCTTGTTGAAAGTATTGTAGGGTAAAATGCTGTTCCATGTAAACCAAGTAAACATCAAATGGAGCTGCTGAAGCATGGCTATATATTAGGCTAAAACAAACTTTCAGACGTGCACAGCATGCCACCGCTAACAGCTTTATTGTGCTCAAAGATTAGTTGCTGATTTGCTTTTTCCTTGTTCAAGGAAAACAGATTCAGGGCACGGTTGCAAATGTGGGCGGCGTTTGCGATTCATCTTTGCTGACTTGCGTGATTGTGTGTGTGTGTGTGTTGTTTAGTCGTGGAATGAAATGTGAAGGCTCTTCATATTTTGGCACTGTGTTTGTCTTTAGCGTGCGAGCCATATGCCTGCCAGGACCATGCCCTAATTAGCAGTATCACAGAGATCAAAAACAGAGGAGAGTATAGGAGAGCAGCAGAGGAGAGCAAAGGAGTGGGATAAAAGGGTTTGCTGCAAGAGTTACATTGTGTAATGGGTGCTGAGTTTTGAGAGGAGAGCACTTTGATTCATCCTCTATTATGGATGAAAAAACAGCTCTTTGGATGGAGCTCAAGCAGGCCTGCTGACAGACAGGGGTATCTGTGTGCTCCGGTTGTCTCATAGCACCATTTCTGCCTGTGGATGGTCTGTAATTATAGTTGGGTATAGAACAACACGAGACCGACGTTTTGAGGACAAGATCCTCAGACTGGCAAGAAACTGTATTGGTGGCGAGCTCACACACACTGCATGTCAAGGCTGTAACCATGTCTTGAACATTGCATAGCGCTGAAACCCTATTGTAATTGTTAGTTGACAGAACAATTAACTGGGTTAAAATAACCCACAGTTGGGAAAGTGCCATACCAATCCGTAGTTGGGTTATTTTTAAGAACAGTAAAAGTTCCAGTCCATGGTAGTTATGAAGTAATCAGTTTAAACTATTTTCAAATAATACTTTATTTTAAAATATGCACACATTCACTCTTATTCGTATGTCTAATATGTCAAAAATGCAAAACAAGTCTAGTTATGAATTGCATGAATCATGTGAATGATTGCATGTTTGCATAAAATTTCACAAATAAAAAGGTTGAGTCGTTTGCATCACATTACTGACGGTCGCTGAGCACTTCTATCGTAAACAGTTGTCAAATATTAAAAGTTTAGCTGCTTACATCTTTCCACACACTCTTTCACTGCTAAAACTAAAGCGTGCTGGAATTTGCACTCGTCTTCTGTGAACAGTAAAGCCTGCCTTCTTTGATCTGATTGGCCATCTCAGTCATCCGGACACTGATGAGCCCTGTTAGACTGCTGAGGCAAACCAGACAAATAATGTAGGGAATTGCCAATGTGGATCGTTTCGAATGTTTCTTGGAGGGAATTCATAGTTGGTGTTTATGATCAAATTAAAGCTGAAGTTTGTAATTTTCGAGCAACTATCATCACTAAACGGAACTAGAAAAATAATGATTGCTTTTAAACAAGTGATGCTGTTTTTTTGTCCTATCGATTTAATATTGCATATTAGAAATGCAGTTTATCTTGAATGCACCCCTTCTATGATGAGCATGATATTTGATATCATAATTAGTCTCATTAAAAGAATAAAATAATTTAATTCAAAACCTTGTCTCATTATCCTCATATATCATTGGACCTTCCGTCATCTGCCATTGGCCGGGCAAACGGATAGTCCCGCCCCAAACTCATGCATTTGGTTGGTCTTTGTATTTTAATCTGTGATATTTTAAACAAATTACACACCTCATCTTTAAATACATTTATTTATTTATTAAAAACATAGGCTTTGTCAAGGTAACCCCAGCCGCTTGGCCTCATCATTACATGCAGTAGATTAATTTTTCATAGCGTTTTGGATTCTTCAAGCCTCATGGACTTTGAACTAACATATTTATTTACCATTACATCTATAAATACCAGCACTCGTGCTGCTCTCCTGGCATCAAACGGGGGTGCACGGCTCACATATTTCCAATGAGTTTGCCTAATGGTGTGAATCGTTTGTGCCCCATTTGTTTGTTTCACTGTTTATTTAATCATGAACCATCATCACGTTATCACAAGTTAATGGTTAAAATGGCTCTGTGTAATTGCATACAAATCTCCACACTTCTTTTATTGATGTTTCAGCCTTTACATATTAATCAGTCCTATCTGGTTGAAGAAACAAAATGTATTATAGGCCAGCTGGATGAATTTGCAACTCAGAGGCTTTTTTTTCTCATCAGAGGTCACAGCGGGGTCACATTTTGCCTCCGGAAACAATTAAAGGCAGCATTATTTTTCGAGGACGTACCAGCCGGCTCAAAAAGCCTCGTCTGGCAATAGCAGAAGTGCAAGATAAGGGCTCAGCAACGCTCCGGTGAATTATAAGTTTGTGCTCACTGCTCAAAGACCTTTTATTGAGATGCATGTTCGCACCCCTGTGTGCTTTGTTGACAGAACAGTCAGGGATTTTTAAATATCAGCAACCTAAATTATATTGAACATCCATATTGTTTCAGGGTGAAAGGTACATGGAAGTAATCATTCTGAGCCCTGGGAGCTGATATGTGCATCAAAAAGAGCTTAATGCAGCGGAATGTAATGCAAAAGCAGGAGATCATGTGACATCAGTCACGGCTTCAGAGAACTTTTATTCCTCGGTGCAAAAGTTTGCAGTGGCATGTTTACATTTGCAACCAAAAAATGTTCATTTGTCTGCATGTGCATTATATTGCCCCGAAGCTGATAAACATGGTGTGACGTGAGGTTTATCCTCAGCCTCATGTGTCTACAGAACAGGGCGATAGATGAAGAACAAATGACCCCCAAAAAAAAAAAAGTTGTCTCTGTCAAAATCAATGAAGGGATGTTTGTGGCTGGCATCTCCACTCCTCCCATGTGAAAGGCTGGACTTGGACCTCATGCATTTAAACGTGTTCATTTACTGAGACTAATTATCAGTGTTGGAGAGTAACTAATTACATGTAACGGAGTTACGTAATTTAATTACAAAATAAATGTAACTGTAATCAGTTAATGATTACAAAGGGGGTTACATTTGAATATTTTCTGTAAAAAGATAGGATATGTTGAATAATATTAATTTGTTGCTTTGCCTGTTTTTCATGTGCACAATGCCTCCAAAGGCTGTTTAGTAGGGGTGTAACGGTATACAAAACTCACGGTTCGGTACGTACCTCGGTTTTGAAGTCATGGTTCGGTACGGGCTCGGTACAGCAGGGAAGAGAAAACTAAATAGTTTTGTTTTTGTTTTTTTTTAAACAGTGAACAAATTGTGCCCTTAAATGAATTAAATGATAACTAAAAGTTTCTTAAATATAATGCTGCAAACTATATAGGGAGCCCTTACTTGCACATTACTATAATATTAAAGGTCAAACAACAGAGCCCAAACTATTAGCCTAAATTCAGTTGCTCTTTATTTTTTTAACCTGTCTGAGAGTCGTCACCATGACGAGGGATAAAAATGCGTTCCAGTGCTGGACATTTAAAAATCATTTCATGCAGAAATCAGAAAGGGCCGCAAATATAACAGTTCAATGCAAAATATGTTTGCCAACTATTAAAATGCAATCGACATCATCGGTTTCAATGCTGAACCTGAATGAATCATGTTGGGGGTGGATTATGACCAATGTAATTCTGGAGTACAGTATCCACACCGGTGCGGTGAATGAATGACAGCCAAACACACTCCTCAAAACATTAGATTCATCCACGCTGAGGAGCTGCCGATGCCACATAAAGATGATAATTCCACAAATAACTGCAATTGCAGGTTTCAAACAGAGATGGCGACAAACGTTAACCTAAAGTGCCATCTAGTGGACAAATCTCTCTATTAGTTTGTCCCGTTTCAACTTGCAAAATAGTATGGAAGCTTGTTTCCGCCACAAAATAATAAATTTTAAAAGATAATTGCAACTTTATATCTCACAATTCTGACTTTATATCTCACAATTCCCGTTGCCTGTTTTGAGTCTGGCTCATTGACATCTCAACAGAACCAGCTCCTGTCCGTATCCAGAATCCAGCGACGTCTCCTGTCCCTGTGGAGAGTCCCTGACTAATAGACTTTTGGTCTGAGCCACTTCCAGCCTGTGACCTAAGTCCAGAGATGGCTCCAGCCCCTAACCAGCGTCCAGAAAGGGCTCCAGCCCGTGACCAGCGTCCAGAGAGGGCTCCAGCCTGTGACCAGCATCCAGAGAGGGCTCCAGCCCGTGACCAGCGTCCAGAGAGGGCTCCAGCCCGTGACCAGCGTCCAGAGAGGGCTCCAGCCTGTGACCAGCGTCCAGAGAGGGCTCCAGCCCATGACCAGCATCCAGAGAGGGCTCCAGCCCGTGACCAGCATCCAGAGAGGGCTCCAGACCAGCGTCCAGATAGGGCTCCAGCCCGTGACCAGCGTCCAAAGAGGGCTCCAGCCCATGACCAGCGTCCAGAGAGGATTCAGTCTCCTTCCATCCCGAGTCCAGAGTGGACCTCCTGTCTCCAGTCCAGAGTGGACTCTGACTCCTGTCTCCTGTCAGGAGTGGACTCCGCCTCCTGTCTCCAGTCCAGAGTGGACTCCGCCTCCTGTCTCCAGTCCAGTGAGGACTCCGTCTCCTGTCTCCAGTCCAGAGAGGACTCCGCCTCCGGTCTCCAGTCCAGAGAGGACTCCACCTCCTGTCTCCAGTCCAGTGAGGACTCCGCCTCCTGTCTCCAGTCCAGTGAGGACTCCGTCTCCTGTCTCCAGTCCCGAGCTCCCCATCCGTGGTCTCCCGAGCTCCCGGCGCCGCCGTGGTCTCCCGAGCTCCTGGCGCTTCCGTGGTCTCCTGAGCACTGGTACCAACTTGGAGGCTTCCTAGCCAGTCAGCAGCACCCGGATCACCTGCCGTGGTCCCCAAGGAAGTTCAGTCTGTTTTGCTTGTGTTTGATTTGTTCCTTTGTTCAGTTTCCTGCCACTCCTTGTTTCCATTGTCACCGTCATTATGAGTTAATTTAGTTCAGCTGTGTCTGTTTAATTATCTCGTTTGGGTTCATTATTTAAGTTCCTCTTGTTCACTCTGTCTTTGTCTAGTCACTGTTATGTTAAGTCGGATTCCTGTTGCCTTTTTGAGTTCTTTGAGAAGTTTTGATTAAAGTTAATGTTTGATTATTATCTCCTGAGTCTCCATCCTCTTCCTGGTACTGCCAGCCGTTACATGTATTTTTAAATATAACTTAACTAAATATAACTGACTGTTTTTTAGAGTTTAACCCTCTAAAATGATAAACAGTTCAATAAACAGTTCTAATGAAAAAAATCATTAGAAATTTAGAAAATTAATCAAAGTAATCAAATGTAATGTTACATTACTTCAATAAAGTAATTTAAATAAATACACTACTTTTTTACATTTTAAATAGAGTAACTTGTAATCTGTAAACTATTACAGGGCTTTTCAAACTTTTAGATGCCACGGACCCCCAAATATGAGCATCCCGAGTGAGGGACCCTCATCCTGAAATTTAAAAGACATCTGTCTTTTAGAAACAACCAATTAATAGACTAAAAAAATAATATACATAGCTAACATTAGTTTCTATTAAGTTACTTTATCATATATCTTTTCTACAGTATAAGAATGTACTGTTAATTGCATCATTTATTTTTTATTAATTTATATTAATCAATAATTTTATCTTTTTTTTCACATTTTATTATGTTAATTTAACATGTAATCACTTATGTATTTATTTATTTTAATCTATTTTTTATGTACTTAATCTAACACACACACATGTATGGTTTTTCCCTAAACTTTTGCACGTTTATTTAAGCTAATTTATTTATTAATTTTAATATTATTATTATTATTATTTTCACAGTTTTACAGTTTTACTCTAGGCTTTTCCACATTTTATTAATTTACTTTTTACATTTGTATCATATGTTAAGTTACCATTAAATTATTTATTTATTTATTTTAATCTAATTTAATGTATTTGCTTAATTTTATACTTGCTTTTCTCTACACTTTTAATCAAATTTATAAATAAGAAATTAATTACATTTATAAATAATACATTAAGCAAATGTATTTATTTTATTATTTATTTTTGTACCTGTTTTATATGTTAATTTAACATTTAATCACTTATTTATTTTTTTCATGGTTTTTCTCTAGACTTTCCATGGACCCCCTGTCACTCCTTTGCGGACCCCAGTTTGAAAACCCCTGAACTATTACATTTCCAAAGTAACCTTCCCAACACTCCTAATTATATACAGGTATATCTATACCCTACGCAAATAATCAAGTCCCCTGTCCTGTATTGCACACCGAAAACGAGAATTTTGAAGCAGTTATGTTTTTTTTTGAAAACATATATTTAGAAAAGACAGTTTGGGGTGTGAGTGTGTGCAGTTTACATTGTAGAACAATGTTTACCACAAGCTTTATTTTATTCACGTCATCCCTGCAACACTATTGTCAGTCAAGTAAGATTGCCATATTCTTCCTGTTACCATTGGTTGAGCCTGACTGTGACTCTATAGACCTTAGTCAGGTTAGACGCCATATTTAACAGAGATAAAAAGGAACTGTGTGGGATAGACGTACTGTATAGTCTTTACAATGGCACGCACTGTATAAACGTCCTAATTTTCACAACTCACAACTTTTATGGAGTTTTTGTCTACTGAAAGTTTCGTCAGCTGATCCATCGGATTGAGTACAATCCATTGAACGCACTTTATTATTTTTCTATCCCTCACAGCCTCGTTTTCATTCCTGTCAAAAATTAAATATGGCGCTAGCCTCTATTCTTTTATTCCGTCTTGCGGTTCCACCACGAGCCTTGTTTAGGTCGGAGACGCTCCAGGCTCATTTCCATGCCCTAAAGAGCTCAAGGCTGCTGGCCTGTGATGAATTATTTTCCTGCTTTCAATCATTTAAGGCCCAGATGCTTTAGGAACTGTTTTATTCAGCACTGATTGATCTGCCCTTGGTCTCTCCATTCATTTCATGCTTTCTAGTTTTTAATATAACGGAGGGAGTAAACAGTATCGGCCCGACTTTGAGGCAACTAATCATTCTGTTAATCTGAAGGATATGAAGTCTGTTGAGGTAAATGGTGATGCATGACGGGTATTGTGTGGCTACTAAAGGAACAAACAAAGACTGGCACTAAAAGCAGCCATTGAAACAGGAAAAAATGAAGAAGGAGCATGAATGATTGAATGAGAAGGTCTCACATCTGTTTTGTATGTACAGAGGGTTTGCATGTGTGTCGATGGTGCTTTTACTCTCAGAGCAGAAAAATAATAATGCAGGTGTGTGTGGTCTTGTTTTAAATTTCGATAACAAATATTTCATCATGACAGAGGATATTAGACCAAAGAGAACGTTGACGGAAGAATCTAAAAAGACAAAAAAAGAAAGTGACCATGGGGTTGCAAACTTTCTCACAGCGTTTTGTCGTTTGTCCGAGATGATATATACGCTGATAGGATATATTGCACTGTGTGTTATCAAAAAAATATTTTTTTTTGGGTGAACATAATGAAAAATGCTATGTTAATTTCAAATAAGGCATCGTTAAAATCAAAAGTTGTATCTGTTAATATTATTGGTAACACTTTATAATAACTGCATGCTATGAATCATTAGTTAAGCATTAGTTGTCAGGGTTGGGTGAAGGGAACGGAGCGAGGACTCAATTTGCAGGAGGGATGGGCTTTATTTAATAAAATAAAACAAGATAAACAAAAACTACCCCGAGGGGGAAAAACAAGACTTGACTTGACTTGACTTGACTTGACTTGAGGCGCAGGAAAACACAAGGCACGTTCGACGGGTAACAGTTGACAACGATCCAGCCCAGGATTGCAAACACAAGGAGAATAAAAAGGGAGCAAACAAAAGAGGGTAACGAGGGAAGACAGGTGGGGCAAATGAACCAATAATCAGGAAACAAGCTGGGTGGGGTTAGACAATAGACATGAGAGCACATGGCACAAAGAAACACATGACAAGCCATGTGCTCACACCAAACGTGACATGAACATGCAGCTAATGAGAACTCATAAGCTGCATGTTCACACAAAACATGACAACATGAAAGCACGCAGCCAGTGAAAAACACCAGCCTACACAACACAAGACAAAACATAACATGAAAGCACGCGGCCGATGGAAACACGAACCACATGCTACAGAGAACACAACACACGGACAGAAGAGCGCACGCTCACACGACAAGACAGAGCGCACGAGAACGAGCGAATGCTCATTCCGTGCACTCACGACAGAAGACAAACACGCAGAGCATAAATGTCCGAATCCCAACACAAAACCGAAACCAAACTAGACCGAAGTGCTGGGATCCGAACACCACGCAAAACTCACAAGGACAGAAGAGCTCGAAGCTGCGCACTCACACAAGACAAGACAAACAATACAGGAGTGTCAGGGCTCTGTCACAAAACCAAGAGAAAGCTAGACCGAAGTGGCAGAACCCTGACATTAGTAAATATTTAAATCCTTATTTATAAAGCATTAATATGTTTATAAATACAGCTATAAATGCTTTATTCTTGATTTATAAGCATATCTATAAAGTGTTTAATAGTTGTATTTTCATACATTATTAATGATCTATTTATCATTTCTAAATTAAGTATTACATTATTTAGAAACCAGTTATTAGGAGTTGTCATGAGATCATTTAGAAATGATTAATACACTATTTAAATGTACATTTATACATCTTATTATTTAGACATATAGTAATAGTTACTCAGTGTGTTAATAAATGCTTTCCTTTATTCCTTCTGTAAATTATGATTAATTCCGGAATAAAACATTTAGTAGTTGTCAGTGAACTATTTTTGTGATCTCATCTAAAGTGAGGACTATTTATGCTGCACAAAAGAGATTTATAGCTGTATTTATAAACTGCTTTTTAATGTATATTAATGCTTTATAAATTATGAATGAACTATTTACCAATGCTTAACTAATAATTCATAGCATGCAGCAATTATAATATTGTTACCATATTATTAATAGATCTGAGCTAACATGAACTAACAATAAACAGTTGTAATTGTATTAACTATTGTTAATACTAAGATTAATAAATACTGTGACACATGTAGTGCTCATTTTTAATTATTGTTAGTTAATGCAAAGGAAATTAAGTAGCGTATACACTATATTGCCAAAAGTTTTGGGACGCCTGAATTTACATGCACATGAACTTTAATGACATCCCATTCTTAATCCGTAGGGTTTAATATGGAGTTGGCCCACCCTTTGCAGCTATAACAGCTTCAACTCTTCTGGGAAGGCTTTCAACAAGGTTTAGGAGTGTGTTTATGGGAATTTTTGACCATTCTTCTAGAAGCGCATTTGTGTGGTCAGGCACTGATGTTGGGCGAGAAGGCCTGGCTCGCAGTCTCCGCTCCGCAGTCTCCGCTCCGCTCCGCTCCAAAGGTGTTCTATCGGGATGAGGTCAGGACTCTGTGCAGGCCAGTCAAGTTCCTCCACACCAAACTTGCTCATCCATGTCTTTATGGACCGACGCTTTGTGCACTGGAGCGCAGTCATGTTGGGACAGGAAGGGGCCATCCCCAAACTGTTCCCACAAAGTTGGGAGCATGAAATTGTCCAAAATGCCTTGGTATGCTGAAGCATTAAGAGTTCCTTTCACTGGAACTAAGGGGTCAAGCCCAACCCCTGAAAAACAACCCCACCCCATAATCCCCCCTCCACCAAACTTTACACTTGGCACAATGCAGTCAGGCAAGTCCCGTTCCCCTGGCAACCGCCAAACCCAGACTCGTACATGGGATTGGCAGACAGAGAAGCGTGATTGGTCACTCCAGAGAACACGTCTCACTGCTCTAGAGTCCAGTGGCGGCGTGCTTTACCCCACTGCATCCCCCGCTTTGCATTGCACTTGGTGATGTAAGGCTTGGATGAGCTGCTCGGCCATGGAAACCCATTCCATGAAGCTCTCTACACACTGTTCTTGAGCTCATCTGAAGGCCACAGAAGTTTGGAGGTCTGTAGCTATTGACTCTGCAGAAAGTTGGCGACTTCTGCGCACTGTGACCCTCAGCATGCGCTGACCCCGCTCTGTGATTTTACGTGGCCTACCACTTCGTGTCTGAGTTGCTGTTGTTCCCAATCGCTTCCACTTTGTTATAATCCCACTAACAGTTGAGCGTGGAATATTTAGTAGTGAGGAAATCTCAGGAATGGACTTATTGCACAGGTGGCAACCTATCACGGTACCACGCTTGAGTTCACTGAGCTCCTGAGAGCGACCCATTCTTTCACAAATGTTTGTAGAAGCGTCTGCATGCCTAGTGCTTGATTTATACACCTGTGGCCATGAAGGGATTGAACACCTGAATTCGTCTCAATACTTTTGGCAATATAGTGTATGTTACATTTTGACATGCCTGCCTAACTATCCAAATCATAAATATAATCATATAATTACTTACTTACAATTAAATACTTTTGTAGTAGCTGCCTTAAATTATGTACAATCAACTTGGATGTTTAAGTCTTTTCTACTTAAATAGTTAAAATGACTTAAAAAATGTATAATTTATAAGTGTGTTTATGGGAATTTTTGACCATTCTTCTAGAAGCGCATTTGTGAGGTCAGGCACTGATGTTGGACGAGAAGGCCTGGCTCGCAGTCTCCGCTCTAATTCATCCCAAAGGTGTTCTATCGGGATGAGGTCAGGACTCTGTGCAGGCCAGTCAAGTTCCTCCACACCAAACTTTTGTAGTAGCTGCCTTAAATTAAGTACAATCAACTTGGATGTTTAAGTCTTTTCTACTTGAATAGTTAAAATGACTTAAAAAATGTATAATTTATAACAAAAATACAGTTCAAATTTGAGTTAAAGCAATATAAAAACATATGCTGTCATAACTTATTGATCATACAATCTTTTACATGTGTGCATGATACCATGTCGACATCATTCCATTCATACCTAAATTCCAGTCTAAGCTAAAAATTAACAAATACACAACTTCCAATAATATACTTTTAAAAGTAGCGTTCCCTAATGCTGATCATACAGTACTCGTGCGTATGCCCTGCCCGCACAGGAACGAGTTTTGCTGGTAAAAGTGTTGCAGTGAAATCTTGATTGTGCTGACTTCCTGTGTGTCCCTGGTGAGTTTCTCTCCAGTCCGTGAACTAATTACTCTAAACCTCTCCAGCTTCCACCACAGCCATCTTATTCTACACATTACTGAGGCCGAGGACTCCAGAGGCCTGACCGGGAGAGAGAGAGAGAGGGAGGGGGAGAGAGAGAGAGAGAGAGTGAGAATGAAATAGAGGAAAAATTCAAGCACAGAACCCATGTTTGAGTGAGGACCTTTAGAAAGAGACCGGCCGATTTTATTACAGGTATTGAAAGGCTCAGAGATTGATAGACAGAAGAAGCATCATGTCCTCAGCATTGAGAGAAGGGAAAAAAGTCCCTGGTGTGGATCATCACTTAAATGACTGACAGCACACACACACACACACACAGACACATCCAGGCTAAACTGATGAGATAATTGCGGAATAGTCGGGTTGTTCCATCTAATTACTTCTGGGGGGAGTTCTTGGTCGAAGGGGATTAAACTGTTCGAAGACACTAGTTATTTGTGCAAAGCATGGAATCAATTGACTGATAACCAAAATAGGACTGCCTCTGTGCGATCTCAGGAGAAGCCAAAGTCTGAATCTGGCCTGCAGACAGCACACATGAGTTAGCTAAATGCTTTCTGTCACTCGCTTTGCCAGACAGGTACATCTGAGTGTCCCTATGTCCCTCTTCACTCACAGTCCGTTCAGTTTCATCTGCCCCAGAGCACATGCTTCTTTCTGAAGAAAGTCTGCAAAGAAGTTTATTTATCAAGGGTGCTTGCCAAGGTTGAGCATCACTAGTAGTCTATTTAATATTCACTCAAAAAAAATACTGGGTTGTTTCAACCAAGCGACAACCTCCCACGGTCTCTCTTGAATCCAACACGGAAGTGACTTAAACTGCAATCCATCGACTGGCCGCTAGAGACTGTATCTCCCCCATGTTAAAATGCCCAACTTTACAGCATTCAGCATTTGTACAGCATTTTGCCCTTCATGACGACTGTGAGGGGGTGATTTTTTTTTAGAACTCATCCGTTTAAATTATATTAAGCCTTAAAGTTCTGCATAATTAAAGCCATGGCCACTTGAGTGACAGGTGGATTGCCACTATGGTCGAGCTAGGAGGGGCGTGGTTTCAGCAGCCAGCACCTCAGCTCCGCCCACGTCCCGCCTCTTTGCCCATCTTCAGTTATCCAGGAGTGATGCGCAGTGACGCGCTGCCAAGATGGCGACGGCCGACTTTAGGCTTCAAAAATGCTCTTCAGAAACAACGGGTGATGTCACGGACACTACGTCCATATTTTCTTTATAGTTTATGGTTTCAACCCAAATTTGGGTCAAATACAGACGAACCCAACCATTGGGTTACATTTTTTAATTAAATTTTTAATCCAATGGTTGGGTTTGTCCATATTTGACCCAGCATTTTTAGAGTGTAATATTATTGATTTGACTACACTGACACTATTGGATGAGAACAAAACATGAACTGAACTGAGATGGACGATGACACAAATTTTGCAACATTGAACTGAAATTAATCAACACTGAACTGACTCAAGCTGAAGAGCTGCTTATTGCTGAATTGAACTAATTGATGAACTAAAACACACTCTAAAAAATGCTGGGTTGTTTCAACCCATATTTGGGTCAAATATAGACGAACCCAGCCGTTGGGTTAATTTTTTAAATAAAATTTTGTTTGGGTTTGTCGATATTTGACCCAAATTTGGGTTAAAACAACCCATCATTTTTTAGAGCGCAGTTATTGAATTGAAGTGAATCAGCCTTAAACTGACTTGAGCTGAATAATGACACTATTGACTTTTAGACCTGCTTTATAGCAGAATTTGAATTTGTCTTATGCATTTGATTCTTATTGTCTGGTTTATTACCCTGAAGCTGGTTAATCTGTATTGAATAAAGTACTATAGAAATTAATGTTTAATGTTTTGTTAAAATCCCCTCAAGTATTAAAATTTGGTTTGTCCCACACTGTGCAAAACCTTGAGTTTCCAATAAATTCTATATATTGAGAGAATATCCCATAAATGCAGCTACTGTATATTGAGGAAGGAACCCAAATCATACCTATGGACTATGGACAGCCATAAATAAGAATCTCAACTGATTGGCCAAGTCAAAAATAATATTTCACATCCCCGAATCAACCTAAATACACAAATTCATATCAATAACACTAATATGGGTAGAAGCTCCTTATGGTAATAATTGCAGGCTACCACTTTTTATGTTGTTATCACTTTTTTTCTCTGTAAATCTGTGCCTCTAAATTACTGATGCGATGGTATCTGGCACCAAGACGGTAGACGCAGATCCTTTAAGTCCTGTAAGTTGTGAGGTGGGGCCTCCATGGATTGGACTTGTTTGTTCAGCACATCCCACAGATGCTCGATTAGATTGAGATCTGGGGAATTTGGAGGCCAAGTCAACACCTCAAACTCGTTGTTGTGCTCCTCAAACCATTCCTGAACCATTTGTGCTTTGTGGCAGGAGCATTATCCTGCTGAAAGAGCCACAGCCACCAGGGAATACCGTTTCCATGAAAGGGTGTACATGGTCTGCAACAATGCTTAGGTAGGTGGGACGTGTCAAAGTAACATCCACATGGATGGCAGGACCCAAGGTTTCCCAGCAGAACATTGCCCAAAGCCTTCGCTCCCCACGTGCATCAATGAGCCTTGGCCGCCCATGACCCTGTCTCCGGTTCTCCACTGTTCTTTCCTTGGAGCACTTTTGATAGATCCTGACCACTGCAGACCGGGAACACCCCACAAGAGCTGCAGTTTTGGAGATGCTTCAAATCCTTACGCTTGCCCATTTTTCCTGTTTCTAACACATCAACTTTGAGGACAAAATGTAATATATCCCACCCACTAACAGGAGCCGTGATGAAGAGATCATCAGTGCTGTTCACTTCACCTGTCATAATGTTATGCCTGATCGGTGTACATTACCTTGTCATTTAAGATGCAACAAGCTTATGTCGAGTTCACACTGCACGATTTTAGCCCCGATTTTAACTCGCCGACAGGTTTTGCGAAATCACAGACAAATGCCCGAAATCATAGGCAAATCGGTGCTCGTTCACGCGAGTGACAATCACACAGTGTGAGTTATCAAAGACGCGATCTGAGAGAATCGCCCGTGAGATATTTGGCATGCTCTATATCTGGACCTGTCTGCGATTCAAAATCCTGCTGTGTGAAATGTGTTCTGATTGAAAATGACATCGGCGAGCCAATGAGAGAGCGAGATACAGGACAGCGGGAGGTTCGGGGAGGAGTTATAGACCAGAATATCAGTATTTTAATAGATATATTTACAATTATATCAAACAGAAACAAAGCACAAACATTTGCTCGACCGGCCGCAACAGCAGCACATTGCAAAATTATTTATTTACCTCCAACTCTCTTTACAGAACACAATCCTTGCTCTCCGCATCTCCCCAACCATTTCCTCTGCCATTATCTTTTCTTTTTCTCCTTTTCGCTGCAAATCAGCGGACACAGACAGTTTTGATCGCAAGCTATCATTAATTTTTAATAACAATTCCAGTCTCGCATGAGAGCTCCGGTCTGATGCACGCGTGATCTTGCGTTGCTTCCTTGTCACATCTCACGTGTGTTTGCCTATGAAACATAATTTGCGCACTGGACAGAGTTGTCTGCGATTCTTCCTCTTGTACAGTCATGCAGTGAGATCCACCTGTCACCGATCCATCGGTCAGTGTGAACACAGCAGACACTGAACGCTACCCCAGATAGTCATGCAGTGTGAACAGAGCTGTGATCTGACGAGTTTGAAAACCGTGCAGTGTGTACTCGGCATTATGTTGTTTATATACTTGGAATTGCTTTCCTAAGTTGGAAAACCAAACTAAATGAAAAGAACAAGAGTTAAACCTTAGCTGTGTATGTTTGTGTTTGTCCTCAAACAAAATATATGCTACAATATGTGCCAACATGGGTTAAAAGCGTAGCTAATTTAAGTGTTACAAAGAAGGATCAGAGAATGACTTTCATCTACACGAGGTAGGAAGATGGGTATGCTTTCAAATCTACACCTGTTCCTATTTGCCATGTCTGATTTTGTGTCATAGCCGGGTGAGAAAATCAAATGTAGAAAATGTAGTTTTATTTATTATAATTTGTTTTCTCCATTTGACCTGTTAACCTTGTAAGAGGAATGTTTCCGCTATAGCAGTTTGGGTCTGAACCAATTACCGAACAAACAGATCAAGGGCTTAAAAAACTCAGCATTTCGCTCTCCCTTGAACCCAAAACAGAGTAAATGCACATTCCAACGAGCACACACTTAGCTAAATGTAAACAGGCCTTCTCAGCTGAACATATATGCATGTGTGCTCTTGAAACACACTCAAACAAACAATCGGTACAAACTACTTTCATAATGCGGCTGAGAAGCCCATTAGCATTCAGAGCTGTTTGTCCATTCACCCATTGCCGGTACAGGATAAACACCAGCTGTGATTAGAGCTCAGGTGAGGAGAGAAAGAGAGAGCGATACTGAGTCCGGTTATTCGGCACTGTCATGGAGGGGAGCGGGAATGCAATCGATTTGAGCACTGGAAGTCAGAATATGGACACAAAGAAACGGACCCCTGGAGGAGGATGCAGGACAGAAGCCAAACACAGAGCGGAAATGGACTCTATAACACTTTGAAAGGGGCCAGATCAAATGCGCCGCCGTGGTTTTCTGTCAGCATTACACCGGCACATGGCTTTCTGCTTCCCCATGAGCCTCCGGGCTCTAATATCTGTGCCGTGTGAGTGTTCGAAATGCTGCGTTTTGCTCTCTGTGCTTGGAAAGTGCTATTTTCTGTCTCGAATGAGGCCGTAACATCAATAATGCAGTATCCGAATGGCCAGCGACCAGAAACTTGTTACAGTAAAACTTTGACACATCATCAACGGGAAGAGTCTGCTCGGCCTCCAGAGGAACCTGAGGGCTAATTATACTGGCACGAGGTTAGAGTTTCATAAGTCGTGGGATGACAGAAACTGCTACAATCTGTTCTGTAGAAGCCTTGTGGACACAGACACACATGGCCCTGTTAGTTACTCCTCTAGCTGTGGCATCTACATGATGAACAGATCTCTACCCGAAGGGGGTAAGGTTTAGCTGGTTAGCGCGGCCCTGTTAGCCTCCGCTGGCTACAAAAAGCATCTTTCTCCATTGATGGCCTTTGGAAAGTAGCCGTGTGTGAAATGCATTATTTTGCAACATTTTATGTTAGTATATTTACCATACTTTGAAGGGCTTTTAACTTTTTCCCCACCATTGACGGAATTTTCTGGCAATCAGTGTTTTCAGTGTTATTCGGTAGGGGACACTATTACGCATCTTCTGAAAGAGGACAGAGTCTCTGGGTCCAAAAACAAGCAAACAGAGAAGCAGAAACAAGTGATAGAAGCATTGCTAACGTACATGTAAAATAACATGATTTTTAAGCATTTTTTGTAATTGTATTTACCTTTAAATTACTAGATTTGATCAATAAATAATAAATAAATAATAATTTAAGCACATTCTTCACATTCGTTCGACTTAAATTCAAAATAACTCATGCATAACCCTTTTAATTCAGCTCAAAATATCTAACATTGGGTGTCTTTGCCGACCTCTTGTGGAAAAAAAAAATTATATGAGATGATATTTCATGGCTCTTTCCACTAGATGGCGCGGATGAGCTGTTCCGCTGGGTCCTAAAGTCAGTTTCTCTTCAGTATGCATTCAAATGTAGATATTATAAAATAATTTTTTGGTAAAGTTTTAGCAGTTTTAGTTTGAATTGTGAGCATTTTTAGGTTTTTCTATGTGTACTGAAGCATTCGATTCATTGCTATGGGGGTCAAATTGACCCGCGAGGGAAGGATTTATTACTTTTTTAAATTTCAACCACAAAACTCCTCAAATCCAGTCAAAACATTTTTGTGTGTTTTTCTGGTTCAAGTACGACTAAAGTCCTATAGGGTCTTGGACCACTCCGATGAACACTTAATAAAAAAATAAAAAGAAATAGTTTCAGGTCAAAATGACCCGAGGGAAGAATGAAACTTACCCACATTCAAGTGTTGGAAAAAAAGATTGCATAAAGCTAGAATAAAATGGTTGTTCTGTTTAAAAGCAGAGGCTCTTTTCTTTCTTTTGACTGTTCAGATATTCATACAGCAAAATACTTACATTTTAATAATTCATAATTCATATTCGTAATTCATAAAGAAATACTTTTTTAAACATTTACAGATAAGTGTAAAGATAAGATGAAATGCAAGTTACACAATGAGGAAAACACATCTCAAAGGCATTAAACACACGCATCCATCAAAGCACATGACAACAAGCCACTCTATATGCTTTTGCTTGACGCATTTTTATGTTTAGGACAACTTGGGTCGTGCATTTTTCCCGCAGCAGCTCACTGTTTTCCAGATGCGTTTTGTCCATAGAAATGTGTTTTTCACTGCTGGTGGATGTTTTCCATGCACAGCACATAGACGTGATTAATCGATGATCAAATATATTTGATGATTGTTTTCATTATCAATTACTGTCGAATTCATCGATTAGTTGTTGCAGCCCTATATTTGTTTTTTTTTAAATGTTTTTTAATGATCTGCAGGCATTACCAATGGCTACCCCTGTGGTCCTAGGTGGCATATTTGAAATCAGGTATGACAAAATGTTTGAGATAAATGTAAATGCATAGCTTTCTCCAAGTATTCTAGAAATGTTTTCTACCAGTACAGCCCATCAATCCAAACCCTTTCACCTGAAGCACTGCGGAGAGAATGTCCTGGAAAAGACACGTAAATACATAGTTGTGCCAGAGGAAGCCAGTGCTTATTGAAGTGGAAAAGAGCTACAGTGTTTTCTTTCTGGTACTTGAGTTCCATCATAGCTAGTTTGTGTGAAGCGAGTCCAGTTCAGAAGCTCCCTCTTTCTATCCCTCACTTTCCGTCAGGTCAAAATAAGACCACGGCGAGTAGACGCACTCATCTGCCGACGCTTCTTTACCTATCCATCCAATTCTCCATCCGATGTCACCTCTCTTCTAACCTTGGATTGATGCGTGTGTGTGTGTGTGTGTTTACACAGACGCGGTGTGTGGATTGATGTGTGCTGTTGACTGCGTCGCAAGGTTCATTGCAGACAAGTTAATCCGGCAGCGGCAGGGCCAGGGAGAATCACCATTAATAACGCATGGAAGGAACAAATAATATATAATTCCACAGAGCGCTGGGCTTACTGCTGTCCTCCTCAAAGTCAACAGAGACCTGTATCGCTCAAACAGATGATGTTTGGGGGTACAGGTTAAGAAAACAGTGACAGAATTCAGTGAAGAATATTTTAATTCATAGTGGGGTCGTCATATGTACCGGTACCAGTCGGTACTATAAAAAAAGTTGAGGGCATCAGGATAGTCTGTACCCGCTGATAGACGCTGCTTTCAAACGCTCTCATTCGTGATTGTTTGAGCACTCTGTGAGCATCAAAGGTTTCCATTTACAGCATGTTTTTACAAGCGTTTAGCAATGTAGCCAATCATATCTGTTGAGCGCATGAACGCAATGGCCAATCAGGTGCTAGTCAGTAAGTTAGAATCTGGAATCCGCTTAACACTGCTGAAAATGCACAGGGTTTTGTTTTGTTCTTTTTATTATAGCCAACCAAGACTAAATAAGATATCCAATGTACAATTATTACAACCGGAGTTTTCACAAGAGTGCAGAATTCTACAGAGCCCCGGAAATGACATGCAGGAAAAAAATTGTAGGCTAAATTATGCAAAATAGTAAATCGCGCACATGATTTCGTAAATCGAGGGAACGAAATAGTAAATCGAGGGAACGAAATAGTAAATCGAGGGAACGAAATATTAAATCAAGGGAACAAAATAGTAAATCGAGGGAACGAAATAGTAAATCGAAGGAACGAAATAGTGAATCAAGGGAACGAAATAGTAAATCAAGGGAATGAAATAGTAAATCGAGGGAACGAAATAGTAAATCAAGGGAACGGAATAGTAAATCGAGGGAACGGAATAGTAAATCGAGGGAATGAAATAGTAAATCAAGGGAACGAAATAGTAAATCGAGGGAACAAAATAGTAAATCGAGGGAACAAAATAGTAAATCAAGGGAACGAAACAGTAAATCAAGGGAACAAAATAGTAAATCGAGGGAACGAAACAGTAAATCAAGGGAACGAAATAGTAAATCAAGGGAACGAAATAGTAAATCGAGGGAACAAAATAGTAAATCAAGGGAATGAAACGGTAAATCAAGGGTACGAAATAGTAAATCAAGGGAACGAAATAGTAAATCGAGGGAACAAAATAGTAAATCAAAGGAACAAAATAGTAAATCGAGGGAACGAAATAGTAAATAGTAAATCGAGGGAACGAAATAGTAAATCGAGGGAACGAAACAGTAAATCAAGGGTACGAAATAGTAAATCAAGGGAACGAAATAGTAAATCGAGGGAACGAAATAGTAAATCGAAGGAACGAAATAGTGAATCAAGGGAATGAAATAGTAAATCAAGGGAACGAAATAGTAAATCGAGGGAACGAAATAGTAAATCGAGGGAACGAAATAGTAAATAGTAAATCGAGGGGACGAAATAGTAAATAGTAAATCGAGGGAACGAAATAGTAAATCGAGGGAACGAAATAGTAAATCAAGGGAACGAAACAGTAAATCAAGGGTACGAAATAGTAAATCAAGGGAACGAAATAGTAAATCAAGGGTACGAAATAGTAAATCAAGGGAATGAAATAGTAAATCGAGGGAACGAAACAGTAAATCGAGGGAACGAAATAGTAAATCAAGGGAACAAAATAGTAAATCGAGGGAACGAAATAGTAAATCAAGGGAACGGAATAGTAAATCAAGGGAACGGAATAGTAAATCGAGGGAATGAAATAGTAAATCAAGGGAACGAAATAGTAAATCAAGGGAACGAAATAGTAAATCGAGGGAACAAAATAGTAAATCAAGGGTACGAAATAGTAAATCAAGGGAACTAAATAGTAAATCAAGGGTACGAAATAGTAAATCAAGGGAACGAAATAGTAAATCAAGGGAACGAAACAGTAAATCAAGGGTACGAAATAGTAAATCAAGGGAACGAAATAGTAAATCAAGGGAACGAAAGTAAATCGAGGGAACGAAATAGTAAATCGAGGGAACAAAATAGTAAATTGTGGGAACAAAATAGTAAATGAAGGGAACGAAATAGTAAATAGTAAATCGAGGGAACGAAATAGTAAATCGAGGGAACAAAATAGTAAATCAAGGGAATGAAACAGTAAATCAAGGGTACGAAATAGTAAATCAAGGGAACGAAATAGTAAATTGTAAATCGAGGGAACAAAATAGTAAATAGTAAATCGAGGGAACGAAACAGTAAATCGAGGGAACGAAATAGTAAATCGAGGGAACGAAATAGTAAATCGTGGGAACGAAATAGTAAATCGAGGGAACGAAATAGTAAATAGTAAATCGAGGGAACGAAATAGTAAATAGTAAATCGAGGGAACGAAATAGTAAATCGAGGGAACGAAATAGTAAATCGTGGGAACGAAATAGTAAATCGAGGGAACGAAATAGTAAATCGAGGGAACGAAATAGTAAATCGTGGGAACGAAATAGTAAATCGTGGGAACAAAATAGTAAATCAAGGGAATGAAACGGTAAATCAAGGGTACGAAATAGTAAATCAAGGGAACGAAATAGTAAATCGAGGGAACAAAATAGTAAATCAAAGGAACAAAATAGTAAATCGAGGGAACGAAATAGTAAATAGTAAATCGAGGGAACGAAATAGTAAATCGAGGGAACGAAACAGTAAATCGAGGGAACGAAACAGTAAATCAAGGGTACGAAATAGTAAATGAAGGGAACGAAATAGTAAATCGAGGGAACGAAATAGTAAATCGAAGGAACGAAATAGTGAATCAAGGGAATGAAATAGTAAATCAAGGGAACGAAATAGTAAATCGAGGGAACGAAATAGTAAATCGAGGGAACGAAATAGTAAATAGTAAATCGAGGGGACGAAATAGTAAATAGTAAATCGAGGGAACGAAATAGTAAATCGATGGAACGAAATAGTAAATCAAGGGAACGAAACAGTAAATCAAGGGTACGAAATAGTAAATCAAGGGAACAAAATAGTAAATCAAGGGTACGAAATAGTAAATCAAGGGAATGAAATAGTAAATCGAGGGAACGAAACAGTAAATCGAGGGAACGAAATAGTAAATCAAGGGAACAAAATAGTAAATCGAGGGAACGAAATAGTAAATCAAGGGAACGGAATAGTAAATCAAGGGAACGGAATAGTAAATCGAGGGAATGAAATAGTAAATCAAGGGAACGAAATAGTAAATCAAGGGAACGAAATAGTAAATCGAGGGAACAAAATAGTAAATCAAGGGTACGAAATAGTAAATCAAGGGAACTAAATAGTAAATCAAGGGTACGAAATAGTAAATCAAGGGAACGAAATAGTAAATCAAGGGAACGAAACAGTAAATCAAGGGTACGAAATAGTAAATCAAGGGAACGAAATAGTAAATCAAGGGAACGAAAGTAAATCGAGGGAACGAAATAGTAAATCGAGGGAACAAAATAGTAAATTGTGGGAACAAAATAGTAAATGAAGGGAACGAAATAGTAAATAGTAAATCGAGGGAACGAAATAGTAAATCGAGGGAACAAAATAGTAAATCAAGGGAATGAAACAGTAAATCAAGGGTACGAAATAGTAAATCAAGGGAACGAAATAGTAAATCGAGGGAACGAAATAGTAAATTGTAAATCGAGGGAACAAAATAGTAAATAGTAAATCGAGGGAACGAAACAGTAAATCGAGGGAACGAAATAGTAAATCGAGGGAACGAAATAGTAAATCGTGGGAACGAAATAGTAAATCGAGGGAACGAAATAGTAAATAGTAAATCGAGGGAACGAAATAGTAAATAGTAAATCGAGGGAACGAAATAGTAAATCGAGGGAACGAAATAGTAAATCGAGGGAACGAAATAGTAAATCGTGGGAACGAAATAGTAAATCGAGGGAACGAAATAGTAAATCGTGGGAACGAAATAGTAAATCGTGGGAACGAAATAGTAAATCGAGGGAACGAAATAGTAAATAGTAAATCGAGGGAACGAAACAGTAAATCGAGGGAACGAAATAGTAAATCGAGGGAACAAAATAGTAAATCGTGGGAACGAAATAGTAAATCAAGGGAATGAAATAGTAAATCGTGGGAACGAAATAGTAAATCGTGGGAACGAAATAGTAAATCGAGGGAACGAAATAGTAAATAGTAAATCGAGGGAACGAAACAGTAAATCGAGGGAACGAAATAGTAAATCGAGGGAACAAAATAGTAAATCGTGGGAACGAAATAGTAAATCAAGGGAATGAAATAGTAAATCAAGGGAACGAAATAGTGAATCGAGGGAACGAAATAGTAAATCGAGGGAACGAAATAGTAAATCAAGGGAACAAAATAGTAAATCAAGGGAACAAAATAGTAAATCAAGGGAACAAAATAGTGAATCAAGGGAACGAAATAGTAAATAGTAAATCGAGGGAATGAAATAGTAAATAGTAAATCGAGGGAATGAAATAGTAAATAGTAAATCAAGGGAACAAAATAGTAAATCAAGGGAACAAAATAGTGAATCAAGGGAACGAAATAGTAAATCGAGGGAATGAAATAGTAAATAGTAAATCGAGGGAATGAAATAGTAAATAGTGTGCATAATTTGTTGTTCTTGCATGTCATGCGCGGGGCTCCACAGTATTCAGTGACCTTGCGCTTTAGAAAGTGACAGCCTTAGTGATTATAAAGGGAGGCTCTTCTCATGCTTTCTGTTTACTAGCCGTTCACAATCTGAATACAAGTTTAGTTTTCCCTGCTGCTAAGTACACTGCAAGGTTTCCGGATTGACAACCGTATATAAATGTGGGAAAAAACAGGAAAACAGGGTAAAAAGACAATATTACATTATACTTTAAAACAGGACAATATTTTTTAAAAGTACTTAATTCAACCGTTTATGCTCTGGTACTGAAATTGGTACTGAGAACCATGACATTTTACTGGTATTGGTACCGACCAGGGCTTGACATAACACCCGTTGAATTTTATATATAATATATACATTTTTCAATGTAGTCTTTTAAAAAGGCATCTGAAATAATAATAAGTGCAATGTTGTGTTGTCAAAATATTGATTTTTCAATAATAAAAATGTAATAATATTTAAAAATAAAAAAAGTTTCTTCATGTTAAAACTTCTCCCATTTCTACTGTGACGCATGATTCAACTTCCCGCGTCTACTACCTGCGCAGATATCAACAGCTCAACTGGGTTGTAGGTTGCCAGGTCGAGGTCACAAATGGGTTGAAATTTGTATGTGTCGATTGTGTGAGTAGGATGCGTTTCATACAAGATATGGCAACTGGACAACCTTGGAATAATATATTGATGTGATTATTCATATAACAAGGTTTTGGCCATACAAATTAGGGGAGTTTCCCCGGGAGAAAATAACAAAACGAGAGGGGGATGGGAGATGGGTGGGAAATACGGGAGACTCCCGGGAAAAATGGGAGTGTTGACAGGTATGCTCCGACAGGTAATGCCTCCCCTCACTCACTTCATTGGCTCCAGATGAATATTGTTGCTGTTACAGGGTTTGAATTTCGTATTGCGCATAATTTTACTCATTCCCGCAGATTTTGTGCTCACACCCAAAATGCGCGCACATAAAGCCGCCTCTCAGCACTAATCTGAGTTCTTGTTGTGCTTAAAAAGTCAAATACACACAAAATAATGTCAAAATGCCAGTCTTGGTGAGTTTTCACGTAAACACAGTCAGTTCTGTTTTAAGTGAACGTAAACAGTTGAGAAAGAAAACGCATGTGTAACAGTATATTGGATCTGTGCATCAGCTCTTAAAGTGACAGCACCCTAATATTCTTGCTGCTAAATTATGAGATAATATTACAAATATCTATATGGCAGTTTTTTCACATGGTATCAATGTTAAAACTGTGGTCAGTGAAAATGGACTTCTTTGGAAAACCAGTAGCCACAGTGGTCGGTGAGCAAAAAAGTTAATGCCAAGCCCTGGTACCGACAACACGAGACAACCCTCATAGTAATGTTGTCAAAAATACATGACAGCAACGTGTTTTTGCATCGTTGAGCATTGTAGCCAATCACAGACATGTTTGTTGAGTGTGTGAACGCAATGACCAATCAGAGGCATATAGGCTATATTTTCGAGTTATTTTTCTAATTATAGTTATTATTTTTGTTAGTGTCTTATAGTGTGCTGTAATCATCATTAAAGATGAACTCGACTTGTCAGTAGTCAGTCTGTAAACATCTATATTCAAGTGTCAAACAACTATAAAATAAGCTGCGGCTGTATTGATTTCTAGATGTGTCCGAATGATCTGGAAGTTTAAAAACAGAATTCACATTTGCAATAACTGAAAAAAGCCCAAAATAAGATCTATTCCAGTGAATATCAGCATCACAACACTGTGAACACCGTGCCTGGAAGATTAGACACAGAAAAGAGGAGCAGCCATGAAAGAAAAGGAGAATTACAGGGAAAATCGTGTATTGTTTAACTGTGGTGATCTATCCTTACAGAAATGAGACAACAGTCAAGCATGAGTCAGCAAAGAAAACCATGTGACACGTTTATGGAGGAGGAAAGAGAGCGAGTATAAGCCGGGCATTAAAATGGATGACAAGGTGAGATGAAACAAATATTTAGGAGATTATATTTTGATTGACATTAGGCCCGTGTCTCGTCCTTTTTATCAATGCCATTGAGAACAATTCGATTTTCAGACCTCAGCTTGCATGCCGCCAACCCTCCCTCTCTTTCTAATAATCATGCGGAGAGAGGGAATTTGACATACAGTACATGTCTATTCCCAGGAGAGATAATGGCATTCAGGTTTTCCTCTCTGAGAGGTTGAATTAATCTCCAAGGTGACACTGGGTATAAAAGCTGTCGATAGGTGGCCAGAGATACCCTGTATGAAGCATACTGAGTGGATGCCGTAAGCCCAGCACATTCACTCTCTGAGAGATGGATCAATTTTTTACAAGGAGTCTGTAAACAAATCAGAGATTCACCTTAAGAAAAGGGTTGAATATAAGCGCAGCACCTCCTCAGAATGAAGAGCCAAAGGATATTCCCCTTTGATATATAGTGTGAAGAAATCATTCACTTAGCCGGCATGGCATGAAAGCTTCAGGCTTTAGACCGAATGAATATTTAAGTATGGTTTTATTCTCAAAGAATGTGTTTCTGGACTCTGGTCTGACGTTCTGCTTGATTAAAAACACAGGGACAGTGAAATATAATATAATTTGTTTTATGTTTATGATATTTTAGACCCAGGATTTAATATACACACTACTGTTTTTTAAATGTTTTTGAAGGAAGTCTCTTATGCATATTTTGTAGTAAAATTATTACAATTAAAAATAACAGATTACTGTGTGAATATACACCGATCAGGCACAACATTATGACCACCTTCCTAATATTGTGTTGGTCCCCTTTTTGCTGACCCGTTGAGGCATGGCCTCCACTAGACCCCTGAAGGTGTACTGTGGTATCTGGCACCAAGATGTTAGCAGCGGATCCTTTAGGGATCTGTGTGGCCTCCATGGATCGGACTTGTTTGTTCAGCACATCCCACAGATGCTCGATTGGATTGAGATCTGGGGAATTTGGAGGCCAAGTCAACACCTCAAACTCGTTGTGCTCCTCAAACCATTCCTGAACCTTTTACGTGTCAAAGTAACATCCACATGGATGGCAGGACCCAAGGTTTCCCAGCAGAACATTGCCCAAAGCATCACACTGCCTCCGCCGGCTTGCCTTCTTCCCATAGCCCAGGTGAAAAATACGTACTATTAAATGCATTAAAAATGTACTTGAGTATGTTTTTAGTACAATACAAATATACTGTAATGCATTTTAATACATTTAATAGTACGTCTTTTTCACCTGTGCTCCCCAGGTAAGCCATGCACACGCACCCGGCCATCCATGTGATGTAAAAGAACATGTGATTCCTCAGACCAGGCCACCTTCTTCCATTGCTCCGTGGTCCAGTTCTGATGCTCACGTGCCACTGTTGGTGCTTTCGGCGGTGGACCGGGGTCAGCATGGGCATCCTGACTGGTCAGCGGCTATGCAGCCCCATACACAACAAACTGAGATGCACTGTGTATTCTGACACCTTTCTATCAGAACCAGCATTAACTTCTTGAGCAATTTGAGCTCCAGTAGCTCGTCTGTTTGATCGGACCACACGGGCCAGCCTTCGCTCCCCACGTGCATCAATGAGCCTTGGCCGCCCATGACCCTGTCTCCGGTTCTCCACTGTTCCTTCCTTGGAGCACTTTTGATAGATCCTGACCACTGCAGACCGGGAACACCCCACAAGAGCTGCAGTTTTGGAGATCTGACCCAGTCGTCTAGCCATCACAATTTGGCCCTTGTCAAACTCGCTCAAATCCTTACGCTTGCCCATTTTTCCTGCTTCTAACACATCAACTTTGAGGACAAAATGTTCACTTGCTGCCTAATATATCCCACCCACTAACAGGAGCCGTGATGAAGAGATCATCAGTGTTATTCACACACCTGTCAGTGGTCATAATGTTATGCCTGATCGGTGTATAGTAAATTGTAATTTATTCCTGTGATCAAAGCTGAATTTTCAGTATCATTACTCCAGTCTTCAGTGTCACATGATCCTTCAGAAATCATTCTAATATGATGATTTGCTGCTCAAGAAACATTTATGATTGTTAAAAACATCATAACATTCATATTTCTGTGCAAACCGTAATACACAACTTGAATGCAATGTAAGATGTTTTGGATAAAAGTGTGTGCAAAATGCATAAATGGTATCTTTTAGTTTGTGCACATATTGTGCACTGTTGATGAAGAAAAATTATAAATACTGCTCATTTAGTTACTTACACAACAAAACTTTATTTCCCACAATTCTCTTGGCAAAACAAGAATGATAAAATGCACATATAACGCATCAGTTACACGGCTAATGTGCAGCATTTACTCTTCATTTTGTTACACTGGCACTAAACAAGCTTCACCGGGAAGTGAATACAAGAGAGAAAAAATATGAAACTGCACATGCACCCATTTTATGCCATGCAAAATCACATCATGCTGTAGTTGTGATTTGCGAACTAGGAGTTTCCAAGGAGGATTTGAAGCATTATATTCTTCTGCATTAATGCATTAAAGATTGACGAAAACATCCCAAATGTAGAGCTTTTACTTTGTTTTACAGTGTCTCTATTTACACATATAAATAGAGTGCATTTACGTTTACATCAGGCCAAAATGAATTGTTCATACAGGCTACATTAAAGAAACATTTGGTTTCACAAGGGTCCGTGTTTAACTCATCCGTGAAAGCCCAGGGTGACAACTTCATAATCACATGCTTCACTAAAGCACATTTGAATGGAGCTTTAATCACGGCCTGTTAGACTATCCCTCTTAAGGGCATAATCATGCGCGATCCATTAGATGTCACAGAAATCCTGATGTACATTAGGTGCTGTCATTATGTAATTCGCAGGACGTGGCGGCGATAAACCTGAGCCCGCGTTCGCTCTAATGCTGGAAAACAGTGGCATTAGCGCTTAGACATTTTCACCCACTTCACCTCCTCTTGCCCGTCCGTGACACAGAACAAATTATCGTAATGCCCCTGACAGGGCAGAATCACTCTTTCTCGAGCTGCTGATTGGTGAAGTTATCTTTAATTGGTTTAAACTTTGCCCTGGCTGCCTGGGGATTGGCAAGCTTAATTTCAGCAAAAGGTCAACATCAATAAATCCAGCTGAAGAAGGGAAAGTGAGAAAGAGGAACGGGGAAAGAGATAAGGAGAAAAAGAGAGAGAGAAAAAGATAGGGAGATGGTACCCATTACCGTAGGAGGCACGAGAGCGAGAGTGTGACCTCCGACCCGATGTCCAAAGTGCAGACGGAAGATTCGAATCTCCAGCTTAGTGGCTCCACCTCCGTGTCTCCTGTTTATTGGCACTGACCCCTGGCAAGATGGGGTCATATTTTCATATAATGGCAAAGCTACTCCTTCAGTGCCCATCGCGAGCCATATAATAAGGCTAAAATGAAAAGGACACAGGCACGGTGGAGGACAGGATCATAGAAAGGAGAAGAGACGGGATGAGAGTGAACGGCTGAGATGGACGGGTAGTTGACCCAGAGCTAAAAGGACAGCTCCATTTATTTTGCGCTGAGAGGTATGAGAGAGAAATTCAAGCCAACAAAGACATCACTTCCATTAACCAGCATGTCATTCCAAAGCCGTGTCTGGGTTAACGTGCACAGATATGATTCACCTGTACAAATCATTAGCATTCGTGCACTGTATCTCCTTTGACAAGTGCTGGAAATCAAACTGGCCATTATCCTCTCGTCGATCAGCTATTTTGCTCTTTCTTCCTTTGGCATGGATGCAAAACTAGGTCTGTAGCGATGATTGAAATGCAATGGGAATTAAGTTGTTAATTCCCTAAAACAAATCAGCTCATAAAAGTCATACTTTCAGGATTGTACTACTCAATATGTTTTTGATTCACTAAAAAGAACCAGCTCATAAAGGCTTGTTCACACCAAGTTTGATAACTATAAAGATAACTATATAAGCATCAATACCAGTGCATGATAACATTATTATAAGCATGTGTTGCATGAGTGTTGGAAGCAAAAACAAATGTGAGTGGGTTCTCCCCAAGAAAAAATTTATTGGAGTAGATGACATTTACATTGTGCAAATAGCCTGCCTTGTTTAGTAAACATGGTTGAGCCAGATAAAAGTAAGGAACGTTTAGTGGGTCTTCACCCACCAACATACAATGGTTCCGACGCCCATGGTGTTGTGTTTTGGTTTAAATGCTTGAACTCGAGCAGGATGGATTCTGATTGGTCTCATATCAAACTAGGAACAGTGGAGAACCGGAGACAGGGTCATGGGCGGCCAAGGCTCTTTGAAAGCACGTGGGGAGCGAAGGCTGGCCCGTGTGGTCCGATCAAACAGACGAGGTACTGGAGCTCAAATTGCTCCAGAAGTTAATGCTGGTTCTGATAGAAAGGTGTCAGAATACACAGTGCATCTCAGTTTGTTGTGTATGGGGCTGCATAGCCGCTGACCAGTCAGGGTGCCCATGCTGACCCCTGTCCACCGCCGAAAGCACCAACAGTGGCACGTGAGCATCAGAACTGGACCACGGAGCAATGGAAGAAGGTGGCCTGGTCTGAGGAATCACGTGTTCTTGTACATCACAGAGGCCTTTCGATTATGCTGTAATCGGGCTGCTCTGGTTGCCCTGTAGATTCAGTAGTGTTGTTGCAGTGCTACTAAATAAATATTGCAAGGAGTATTTTAGTTCACTACTCAGAAGAACAAATGTACAAGAACTGCAAAAGGAACCAAATGATGTTTGGTTCCTTTAATGGTTATTGTGTTCACATTCTTAAGGTTTTCGCACATACATTCACCCCACAACTCCATGTCATGCTTTTAAGAACTTGTAGTAAAGCATCTACTATAATACAATTAAATATTTACACTTTATTTGTGATTTGTGACAAAAAAATAAATAAAAAAATCTCATCTCATCTCATTACAATCTCATGTCAATGTATATGTTACTTTTTGGTGAAATGGTGGCTAATTTGTACGAATTTGTATGATCTTATTCGTATGTTTACGTATGCTTACACCCCAGTGATGGTTAAGTTTAGGGCTTGACCTTACTGCTTCTTTTCTTACAATTCACATCATACAAATACAATTTTTTTATTAAAATTGTCTGTTTTTCTTTCAAATCACAAATTCCTATAAAATCACCACATAATCAATTGGGTTGAAATACACAGCTACTTTTCAACTGCTTTTCGTATTATTCAGAGCATATGAATTCATACGAAATCTTTCCCATGAGAATCGTATGTTTTTGTACGATGTAAATCACCACCTTGTAAAATAGTTATGTTTTCCCAAGAGTTCCCAAGTTTCCCAAGTTGGAATACGCAGCTACTTTTCATGCTTATTTTACATTGGGTGAAAAATGTTTCATACGAATCATACAAAATCACCACCTGGAATACGCAGCTATTTTTGAATGCCTGTAAATGGACAAATATGCTTTTTTTATAGAATCCACCAGAAGGGGCTAACTGACCCATGCTAATCAGCGTACAACGCATCACATTTCGATTTTCACAACAGCAGATTCAGCGCACATCGACTGCACTTGCCTCTCAAGTTTATCCCTCAGCTGTTGATTGATTGTCATCCATATTGACCGTGAGCTTCAGGGACTGGTTGTGCAAGGCCGAGGTCGAAGGTGAAAGTGCACATGCAGTGTGAGGGCGCAGAGGGCCGGCGCGGCGTCGGTGACAGCTCGGTTCTGCCGTGGCTCAGCTGTGCTGCCACAATAAAAGGTGACAGGTCCAATCAACCACTCCATCAACAGCTCCTGGCCTAATGCTCTCTCATGTCAGACTGAGTTAGAGAAGCCCGCGGTGACTGCCCCACGTGAGAGAGTGAGAAAAAGAGAGAAAGAGGGATAGAGCCAGGGACGACAACTCTTTAATGGAGATTCCGAGCTTTGTAAAATAGATACGTTTAAGTGTCTGCACGCTTCCAAATAGTTGAGCGATTCTATCTCTTTGTCTGCCTCTGTGCAAACTTCTCCTCATCACAATAGAGCAGCGAGAGCTGCTGAGAGATGGAAAGCGATTTAGCTTTTCACCTCAAAATAGCGTCGTTGACTCCGCTGTCTCGGTCTATATTACACCCCATTTGGCGTGGCATGTCGCAGACACACTGGCGGCGTAGAAGAACGCACTGATAAGACGGGTGAGTGCACTAGTGAAGCGTGAGATGCAAATTAAATCCCTCTTACGGGGAATCTGATTGAAGTTAACCAAGGTGGGAGATAATGAAAAATAGGGAAAAAACAAGCAGGTAGGGTGACTGGAGAGGACAAGTGAAGTAAAGAGAGTAGACTAAGTAGCGTGAGGAGATAAATTTTTCCGGCCGAGCGAGGATCCCTCGTGTTCTCTCTACCTGAAGGCGGCTCTGCATCCGTCGGCTCGCACCGATGTGGCAGGTTCATCTAAAGAGCCGCGTCGAATTGGAGGGAATTTCTGTCACCCGCTCTGCCGACTGAAATGGGACACTCTCGCACTCACGATTCACTCCACGGGGTGCAGATCAGAAAGAAAATTCCTCTTTAGTTTTCAGGCAGGTGAATGGGTGATGCATCCTGGGCACCCTCACACCGCAGAGGTCAAAGCAAGGGCGGGCGACGGTGTGCCGTGAGATTCGGCCCATTTAATCTGATTAGAGGATGCACATTTTTGTTAAAATAATTTTGTTCTGGTCAAGCCAATTGGAACGCTTACATAAAAGCACTGTGGCGGTGCCGTGGTAGTATCGGATGCAGTGCAATGCTTTTTGTCTTTATAATGAAAGTATCCTTTAAATTTTGTCAAAAGTCATATTTTACTCAAAATTAAACATTGAAACAAATACTAAAATAGATACTGTGATATGTGGCCTTTACCCATAAATATATCAAGCTTTTATTGTTTTCTTGAAGCTGAGCTGATTTTGTTTTCCTTTTTAGCAAATCAGCTTCCATGTGTTTACAGCTGAACTCTGATCTGTGCTTCGTGCACAAGGTTGTAGTTAAATCTTTCAGTTGAAAGCTGCTGTAGTAAAGACATTTGCTTGGCTTGTGCTTTTATGCACCTGCTAACCTGGCATTGTTTATGAACGTATAATTACACTTTAGCATACTTTTAAAAAGAGTACTCGTTATGGATTTTATATATAGCCTACTTAAGTGTGAACTGAATGTAAAATTTTATGATGGTTTACATTAATTTTAAATGCAATTATTGGAACTTGACGGTGCTTTTCTGACCCACTTTTTAGGACCTAAAGACATCTTTAAAAAAATGCCTAGTTACTGCTGAATGTACTGACAAGCATGGTATTTAAAATATACTTAAATGTAATTTCTATTGGCACTTGTATGTCATGCATTTGTAATAAAGAAGTTGCAATTTAGTACATTTAAAATATATTACCTTTAAATGTAATATTGAATAACGCACTTCAATTATTCAACTATGATAAATTGCTTTACATGTGCTTTAGTCAACACATCAAAATAGATGTACTTTAACTTAACTTTGATTTACGTGTGTTAAAGGGGTGGTTGATGATGATTTGACTTGTTTTGCTGTAGTGAGTGTGTGATGTTGCTGTTTGAGCATAAACAACATCTGCAAAGTTACGACACTCAAAGTTCAAAGCAAAGGGAGATATTTTCTTTTACAGAAATCTCTTTTTAAGAACTACAACAAACGGCTGGTAGAGACTACAACGAGCTAGTGACATCACTACCTAACATTTACATAAACCCCGCCCCCGGGAACATGTTGAGAAGAAGAAGAGTTGTTGTAGTCGAGCACATTTGGGAGTCGCTCAAGCTGTCATCCGTCTTTCACATTTATTGCGATAGAGTACGAACACAAATGCAATAGCATGTCATAAAGCAAGATGACAACATAAGTTATAACCGTAATTAAACTAAACTATCCATGTTCTCTCTTCATGCAGCAGATATTCTCTGGCTCATCTCACAACAGTTCCCACACCAGCGGTTTATAGATTATCATGACAGAATATGCTAATCAATGACTGAAGATGGTTAACTCTTAAATTCATCAACTAACCCTTCAGAAGCGTCCCGTCTCATTCTACATGTTGTCTCTTCTTCTTGAGTCTCTCCATCATTGTCCGACTCCGGTTTGATCATAAAAGGCTGAACAGTTTCAGACCTTTTCAGTGTGTGTGTGCGTGAGGTAATCGGAGCTGCTAACATGAGCTCTTGAAGCTCCGCCCTCTTCCTGAAAGGGGGCGGGGAGCAGCAGCTCATTTGAATTTAAAAAGAGACACACACAGAAACCGTGTGTTTTTGCTCACCCTCAAAAAGTGACAATTTTAAAATGTTATAAAACATCTGTGGGGTATTTCGAGTTGAAACTTCACATACACACTCTGGGGACATCAGAGGCTTATTTTACATTTCGTAAAAAGGGGCATTATAAGACCCCTTTAATATTTTATTATACAGTTTTTTAAATACTTGTGGTATAAAAACTGAGGTTTAAATGCCACTGCAGGGCCTCTTTTGCATTTTAAAGACAAAGCGAGAAACTTTGGATACATAAGCACACAGTATGTGACAGTATGTGTGCTTATGTAGAGAGGAGTGACTATGAACTCACTGACAGTAAAATTACCTCAATCTCTCTTTCTCGATTTCCTCCATTCCTACTTCTCCGCTCTGGCCTTGATGCATTGATTGTTCATACGTAGACACACTTTTGTAATCTCCATCAGCCTTCAGATGTCTCTCTCTCTGTGCAGTGTAATAATGTAAATAGCATGAATCTATTTTATTTTTAAATATTTATTGCATTGATTGGGAATCAACATAAAATATAAAGCTGCTAATTAGAATATCTAATGATGACAGAAATACCTTTTTCTGACTCTGCAAAGTTGCACACAATTCATAAATAAACAAAAACTAAAGAAATAATGGGGGACAGTTGACTTGTGTTTAACCTTTGAGTTTAAAGAGGTTTGCACTCACCATTTCAAACCCCAAAATTTGATGATCAAAAGTAATGTAGCTTAAAAGAAAGTTTGTATTGTTTAACTGTAATATACACTCACCTAAAGGATTATTAGGAACACCTGTTCAATTTCTCATTAATGCAATTATCTAATCAACCAATCACATGGCAGTTGCTTCAATGCATTTAGGGGTGTGGTCCTGGTCAAGACAATCTCCTGAACTCCAAACTGAATGTCAGAATGGGAAAGAAAGGTGATTTAAGCAATTTTGAGCGTGGCATGGTTGTTGGTGCCAGACGGGCCGGTCTGAGTATTTCACAATCTGCTCAGTTACTGGGATTTTCACGCACAACCATTTCTAGAGTTTACAAAGAATGGTGTGAAAAGGGAAAAACATCCAGTATGCGGCAGTCCTGTGGGCGAAAATGCCTTGTTGATGCTAGAGGTCAGAGGAGAATGGGCCGACTGATTCAAGCTGATAGAAGAGCAACTTTGACTGAAATAACCACTCGTTACAACCGAGGTATGCAGCAAAGCATTTGTGAAGCCACAACACGCACAACCTTGAGGCGGATGGGCTACAACAGCAGAAGACCCCACCGGGTACCACTCATCTCCACTACAAATAGGAAAAAGAGGATACAATTTGCACGAGCTCACCAAAATTGGACAGTTGAAGACTGGAAAAATATTGCCTGGTCTGATGAGTCTCGATTTCTGTTGAGACATTCAGATGGTAGAGTCAGAATTTGGTGTAAACAGAATGAGAACATGGATCCATCATGCCTTGTTACCACTGTGCAGGCTGGTGGTGGTGGTGTAATGGTGTGGGGGATGTTTTCTTGGCACACTTTAGGCCCCTTAGTGCCAATTGGGCATCGTTTAAATGCCACGGCCTACCTGAGCATTGTTTCTGACCATGTCCATCCCTTTATGACCACCATGTACCCATCCTCTGATGGCTACTTCCAGCAGGATAATGCACCATGTCACAAAGCTCGAATCATTTCAAATTGGTTTCTTGAACATGACAATGCGTTCACTGTACTAAAATGGCCCCCACAGTCACCAGATCTCAACCCAATAGAGCATCTTTGGGATGTGGTGGAACGGGAGCTTCATGCCCTGGATGTGCATCCCGCAAATCTCCATCAACTGCAAGATGCTATCCTATCAATATGGGCCAACATTTCTAAAGAATGCTTTCAGCACCTTGTTGAATCAATGCCACGTAGAATTAAGGCAGTTCTGAAGGCGAAAAGGGGTCAAACACAGTATTAGTATGGTGTTCCTAATAATCCTTTAGGTGAGTGTACTTCACTGCATGTTATTTGCAATTAAACGATTATGTATTATATATATATATACACCGATCAGGCATAACATTATGACAGGTGAAGTGAACAGCACTGATGATCTCTTCATCACGGCTCCTGTTAGTGGGTGGGATATATTAGGAAGCAAGTTAACATTTTGTCCTCAAAGTTGATGTGTTAGAAGCAGGAAAAATGGGCAAGCGTAAGGATTTGAGCGAGTTTGACAAGGGCCAAATTGTGATGGCTAGACGACTGGGTCAGAGCATCTCCAAAACTGCAGCTCTTGTGGGGTGTTCCCGGTCTGCAGTGGTCAGGATCTATCAAAAGTGCTCCAAGGAAGGAACAGTGGAGAACCGGAGACAGGGTCATGGGCGGCCAAGGCTCATTGATGCACGTGGGGAGCGAAGGCTGGCCCGTGTGGTCCGATCAAACAGACGAGCTACTGGAGCTCAAATTGCTCCAGAAGTTAATGCTGGTTCTGATAGAAAGGTGTCAGAATACACAGTGCATCTCAGTTTGTTGCGTATGGGGCTGCATAGCCGCTGACCAGTCAGGGTGCCCATGCTGACCCCTGTCCACCGCCGAAAGCACCAACAGTGGCACGTGAGCATCAGAACTGGACCACGGAGCAATGGAAGAAGGTGGCCTGGTCTGATGAATCACGTTTTCTTTTACATCACATGTATATATGTATGTTAAGTCTCTGTTTTGCAGTTGTTGTTTTTTTATATTGATCTGCTTATATATTTATTCGTAGAGAAAGTGTTATTTTTCCTATGACTAGTCCTTTTTTCCCTTATGGTGGTTACTCTGCTTATTATTCCTCATTTCAGGTTTCCTGTCCTCTGGCTTGTGTGCACGAGCCGTTTTCTGTGTGCAGAGGTCAGTAAGACAAATGGGTTGTTCTCGTGAGGATCAGTGGTTGTATTTTGCTGTGTTTTTCACCTCTGTAGGCAGCTCGCACAACCCTCTGACTGCACCCTAAATAGAGCACTCAGTTTCAAAGAGGAACGACAGCAGGGCATTATGTGCTTTGTTACGAGGAAGGATTTTCCTGTGTGTGTGTGTGTGTGTGTGTGTGTGCCCACCTAAGCTGATGCTCAAGGCTATGGACAGAGCTGGCTGACTGCAAGCTAACAGATGCCTGCCTGAAGCAGCGATGACAGGCTTGGAGAAGGGCTGAAGGGCCGCCTACTGAGCACTTTGCTCTGTGATAAGTGGGATGACTTCCCCTTTCCTTCAGCCTGGCGCACAGACCTGCATCACCGAGAATATCCTAGGGGGCAATACCGCAGAATAAACCTCCTGAACCACTATTGTGATGTGTGACCACTGATATTTCACACACAGGATTTTCTCTGTAACATCGTGAACCTCTATAATTTGGTATCTGATTTTAGAGCACTGCTATTGGATTTCCAGCTGCAAGCTGAAAGTAAAACTTTATTTTTAGTTTTACTAAAACTTTTCACAAGATATTATTCACCAAATATTAGGTATACGTTTTGCATTTGCTATTTCTATTGATCCGCTAAGGCAGACTCCATGGGCAACCTGCATGCATTTATTTGATTTCTGGATATTAAGTATACACTTGTGTTTTGCATTTCTGTTATTCTATATTGATTCACAGAGGCAGACTCCAAGGCCAACATGCATTCATTTCATTTCTAAAAAGAAAACATGAGTATAAAGAAAATGAAAAAGAAATGCCAATACTAGTCAATTAAAAAAGGGTCAAATCAAATGTGAAAGGTCAGAATGACATCATCTTAGGTCATTAAAGGGATAGTTCTCCCAAGAAATGTTGCTTCTAATCCGTCTGTCTTCAGTGGAACATGACAACATTATTATTATTTAATTTATTATTTATTTATGTGTTCATTTATTTATTTATTATTCGAGTTTGTATTAATATTTCTAACGAGTTTATATTTTATGTTTTTAATTTCAGTTAACGTTTTAGTAATTTTGTTGTGTGTTTTTGGTCATTTTTAATTGTTTTTTTTAAATCGTTTTTAATAGTTAGTTATTTTAATTTCCGTTTTAATTTGAGTAATTTTAGTACATCAAGTTAAACTAAATGAAAATTAAAAAGGTTGCATTGGCAACTATATATATATATATATATATAATTTCAGTTAAAGTTTATTTTATTTATTTATTTTATTTTATTTTTATTATGTGACCTTCATGGTCTTTATTGTTATGTGACGTCTAGAGGCGTCATTTTTTTAATTGAAGATTTCTAGTGAATAATGTCAATATCGGTACGTTTGCAATATCTGTAAGCTATCGTACGTGTTAAGACATGGAATATAGTGCACAAAGCACCTTTATCATACCATTATCATGCTTTTATTTGTCATTTTAGAACTTGACAGCAACCAACACATTAACACAACCTTAAATTTCATTATGTGGAAAAGAGCAGCCAATACATTCTTCAAAGTTTCTTCTTTCGTGTTCCACGGGTGAGTAAATCATAATGTACATATCATATTATATTTGGGACCTACTCCTTCAATAGCAAAAAGTAGCTGGAAAAGATACATGCACAAATGCACAATCCATAAATCTGTGCTGTAACTGCATCAGTCAAAAGCAGAACTCTAAGTTAGTATGTTTCCTTTATTCACTGAAGCCGAGCGTGGTAAAATGAGATGTTATCTAAGCGGAAAGTGCTCGAATGGCACTGCATCCGCACTCGTCTCCATAGCGATGATATTGAGTGACATATCGGCCTTGATTATGTTTGCGCGAGCTGCGAGTGAATCAAAAGATGCCGGCGCGGCAGCAGTAATCTGCACTTCTTAGTCAAACACCCTGCGTGTCAATCTCCACATCACATCCTATACATCACAGCTGACATTTCAAATGCAGTCCGATTTCTTAAGCATTACATAACTGGTGTAAAGTTGAGTTTCCTGAAAGGCGCGCGGCTCTAAACGAGGAGAGGCAGGGAGAGAAATGTGATGATCCGTATTGGTGGGACTCGTGCTGAATGACGAATGAGGTGCTTGGGCTCGTTAGAGCTCCGGTGGGGAGGCCGAGGCTGATTGGTGATGCGCAGTTCGTCGGCGAGCTCCACGGCAACCACACATAGCCATCAGCAAACAGCAAACCAGCCCGACTCCAGCTCAGGGAGGCTGGACGGCCTGCAAGAACAATGAGAAGATGTGCTGGAGAGAGACAGGAGGACTTGAGGATCCTTCATGAAGAAGAAGAGTGAGCGGGAAATGAAATGATGGGCTGAGTGACCTCTCTCTCTCTCACACACACTGGGCAGCAGTAAATGCTCTGTTTGAAAAGATGCATCACATAACTCACATTTTTAACTGAGAATCAAGAAATAACTCAACTGAGATCCATCACACGCACATTTATGCATCTGAATAAGGAAAGGAAGCTGAAAAAATGTTCAGGTCTATAAATGTTGGAAGGCAAAATAAAGCACTAAGCCACTCGAGGATGATTTTATCACTGGATGAGCTGTTCTTGGTTCTGTAATAATGCAGTAATGCATGGCCGTGTCCTCTCGGGTGAATTAATAAACAATTCTTCAATAAATAGTTAAAGGTTATGGTCCCACTTTATATTGTGTCTTATATTTTTACATTGTACTTATATTTAACAAAACCTGCCGGTGTGGGTGAATTGCCCTAATACGGGACATTTTCTGCATTTCAGACTTCTGTGACATATTTCAATATGTAGTCAAAATATTAAATTCACACCCAATACCATTAAAAAAAAAACAGGATGTGTCCTAATCATATCAAAAGAGAAAATGCAGATACCACATTCATAAAAGAAATGATAGACATATTAGTGCTCTTAGTGCAAGTCGTCTGAGACAATCTGCATCTTCCTAATGTGGGACACTGAAAAGTCTATGATAAAAGACCAAAATCACCTTGATTCATAGAATAGTAAAATCTTAACTTATTAATTCTCTTGGTTATGGATGCATGACACATGGATAATTGAACATCATCCAACAAATAATAGAATATGATAGTTGTGATGCATTTGTTATCATTGGCCTGTGTTATGTTGAGTCTGAATTCCTGACTGTTTCCCAGTTCATCTTAACAACAAACACATACAACCACATAAGGCAGAGCCTAGGCTTATTTAAAGGCAAAATAAAAATTCTTGCAACTTGCAAAAAAAAACAACAACCCACAGCTTGAAGATACTTTAGGCTAGATTCAACCTTCAGTCAGAATTCATGAACATGCTGTGAACTGCAGTTCTAATATTGCATAAAAACCTCTAAATATCCATTTTTGTCCCACAAAACAAGCCCCACCACACATTTTGACTGACTGAAGTACTGAAGTACTGTCCCACAGTAGGCTAATCGCACCCACATTTCCTAAAGTGGGACACTAGGAAATTTGATAAAAAATTTAAAATATATAGTTTATACATACAAAGGTATACAATTTTTTTGATGGACAAACATTTAATAAGCACATTAGGCCAAACCGTAGCATGGTTGTTTTGTTTAAAATGTATTTATACTCCTTAATATCAAGTTTGTCACTGAACTTTGGGTGGTCTTCACATGAGGTGCTTCTTGTTTGATGATTGCAGTGTCCCACTTTAGGGCAATTCACCCTAATTTCTGAACCTTTCATTTCTGACGTTCCCTTACCGCTTAACCAACCCTTAAACCAACCCATACCACCAAACCTGTCCTTAACCTAACCCGTATCCACCTCAATAGCAACACTAGTGTTTTGCAAAATAACATAGACAAGTTCATGAATAAGTACATTGTGCCTAATAATTATTATTATTATTATTTTGGTTACACTTTATTTGGTAACACTTTATTTTAAAGTGTCCCTATTACACGTTACTATATGTAGTTACTATAGTAATAACAGTAAATTATGTATAATTACATGCAACCAAATCCTAATTACAGTATATAGTACACGCGGTTAGTTACTATTACTTAGTACTTAATTGTATAATTACACTGTAACAATGACACCTTAAAATAAAGTGTAACCAGATTTGGTTGAGGGTTAGTTGCTTGTAATAATGCATAATTGACTGTTATTACTATAGTAATTATATGCAATGTGTAACGAACACTGTAAGATAAAGTGTAACCATTATTTTTGTACATTTTTATTTAAGTACATAGATAAAGACACCTAATATAAAGTGTGACCCGTAATAAAATAAAATAAAATAAAATAAAATAATTAACCTAACTGTGTGCTGTTTACCATATTGTACCCTAATATTTTACAAATAATAATAATAATAATAATTAACCTAACTGTGGGCTGTTTACCCTTGCCAAGCAACTTAACTTTATTATTATTGAATATGGAGTCATGGGAATGGATTTATTGGAATTTCATTTTAGTTTTATAAAGTAAAACATGCAGTATACCACGTTTTATAAAAACGTGTATAAATGTGTTTGTATGTAGGAAAAATAAAATGTTATTCTCATATTTTACTTATTAATACTTATTACTTATTCATTTTTAATTTAGTTTTAGTTTTTTTAGTACATTGAGCTAAAATAAATAAAAAAAGTTTTTTTATCTTTATTTTATCTGTTAATGTTTATTTTATTTCCAGTAACATTTTTTATTTGTTTTTATTTTAGTTAACTCTAATAACCCTGCTTTGTTTTTATTGACCTCAAGTGTGAAATTAAAAGAAAATAAAACTCCAAATAGGATGCTTCTCAGATGTGGGAAGAGCTCTGATACTCGTCTTATTTCACATAAATATTTTATTAATTTAATAGTTATTATGTTTTTTTGTTTGTTTTTCTTCTAAATGAACAGAGGATCCTTCCACACAAATACTGCCACAGGTCCAGTGGCCTCTGTTGCTCTTTAGTGAGTTTCAGGGACTTCACTACACCACTGCGCCCCCTTGTGGAGAGGAGAATCGCAGTCTGCAGTAACAGAACGTGATGTGTGCTTTATATGCCACATGTATGTGTTTTAAAATAGCAGTGTGAAGCGTGCCATTGCAAACATACTGTGATGGACGGGTGGCTCTTTTGAAAAAGAAGGGATAAAACACCTCTATCGACCGGCTGGGTCCCTCAAGTTTTGGTTTATGAGAAAAAATAAATCCTTCTCATAGCCTCACACACAAACAGAGACACATCGGCGGTATCTCAGCATGCAGCGAGCCAGACAAATACTGACTTGTCTAATAAAAAGATACTTGATCTTGAAGTATCAAATAACTGGGGTATGATTGTTCAATGCTGTGTAAACAGAAGTGGTCAAATAAACCCCCACTAGTCTCTGTCTCTCTCTCTCTCTCTCCCTGTAGTACCACATTACCCGAGTGATTTCCTCTGGAGGTACACCTGTGAGAGCACGAGTGTGCGGCCCTGCTAGAAAAATATTGCGTTCTATAAAACTTCTCCATAATCGGGCCAGGTGCAATAAATCCAGGACAGAAATATTAAGTGGGGCTGATATTTCCTTGGCCTCTCTCCAGCTCCGCTAGTAAAAACCAGCCGTCAGAGTGACCTTAGCGTTAGAGAAATATCACACCGGCAGGAGGAGGACGGCGACGGCAGTCAAATGCTCGCTACTCGTGTGTGTCGATGATTCTTCAACAGCTACGGCAGACTCCGTTATCAATGTTCATTAGACACCAAATTACGCTAAACAGGATTATGGAGGGCTGTGAAGAGAGTCTGAAATGATCTATGGCTTTTAAAGGCAGTGCAGGGATATCACAAGGACATCTTTCTGCTACTCAAAGCCTACTCGCTACACAGATCTGTGAGAATAATCCTCCACCTACACACACATACACACACGTTCATTCTGACCCTACATGTGAACATACACACACACACACATTCACTCTGGCCCTACATGTGAGCATACACCCACACACACACACACACATTCACTCTGACCCTACATGTGAGCATACACACACACACACACACACATTCACTCAGACCCTACATGTGAGCATACACACACACACACACATTCACTCTGACCCTACATGTGAGCAAACTCACACATACACACACATACATTCACTCAGACCCTACATGTGAGCATACACACACACACACACACACATTCACTCAGACCCTACATGTGAGCATACACACACACACACACATTCACTCTGACCCTACATGTGAGCATACTCACACATACACACACACACATTCACTCAGACCCTACATGTGAGCATACTCACACACACACACACACACATTCACTCTGACCCTACATGTGAGCATACACACACACACACACACATACACATTCACTCAGACCCTACATGTGAGCATACACACACACACACACACACATTCACTCTGACCCTACATGTGAGCATACACACACACACACACACACACATATTCACTCTGACCATGTGAACACAAACACACACACACACACACATTCACTCTGACCCTACATGTGAGCATACACACACACATTCACTCTGATCTTACATGTGAACATACACATGCACACACACACATTCACTGACCCTACATGTGAACACACACACACACATTCACTCTGACCCTACATGTGAGCATACACACACACACACACATTCACTCTGACCATGTGAACACACACACACACACACACATTCACTCTGACCCTACATGTGAGCATACACACACATATTCACTCGGACCATGTAAACACACACACACACAAACACACACACACACACCCACACATTCACTCTGACCCTACATGTGAGCATGCACACACATTTTCACTCTCACCATGGGAACACACACACACAAACACCCACACACACACACACACACATTCTCTCTGACCCTGTGAACACACACACGCACACACACACACACACACACATTCACTCTGACCCTACATGTGAACATACACACACACATTCACTCTGACCATGTGAACACACGCACACAAACAAACACCCCCACACACACACACATTCACTCTGACCCTACATGTGAGCATGCACACACATTTTCACTCTCACCATGGGAACACACACACACAAACACCCCCACACACACACACACACACACATTCTCTCTGACCCTGTGAACACACACACACACACACACACACACACACACATTCACTCTGACCCTACATGTGAACATACACACACACATTCACTCTGACCATGTGGACACACGCACACAAACAAACACCCACACACACACACACATTCACTCTGACTCTACATGTGAGCATACACACACACACATTCACTCTCACCATGTGAACACACACACACACACACACACAAACACACACACATTCTCTCTGGCCCTGTGAACACACACACACACACACACATTCACTCTGACCCTACATGTGAACATACACACGCAGACACACACCGCTACACACACACACATTCACTCTGACCCTACATGTGAACACACACACCGCTACACACATTAGCTTTACGTATAAGCGAATTCAAGCACCCGAAGCATTACAGATAATCTTATTTCACAGATACGCAGAGCACACTGCCTTTGGGACACATTTGCTTTCGGAAACGGAGAATTCACCCATCACACTCTTCACAGCTGTAGATCAAAAGCCCCTTAATTAACCCACATCTAAATGCATAATAAACTCGTCATAACTAGATTTGAATTTCCTGAAGAGAATATCAGCAGACGAGGTGTAACTTTAGGTTTCAAGCGTTTGCTCTGCGGTTTAGCCGTTGCTGGCTCGATGGTTAAATGGATGCAAGAAAGAAAAGACTTTCCATATGCATATTTCTGAGAAAAAGTCTCATCAGAATGCATGCACAAATGTGATGGTTGACAATGGGAGATTTTTAAACTTACCTTAAGACTAGAAAGTTTTCAAAAATTCCCAAAATAGGCGGAAAAATAGCATGAAGTGTTTCCAGCTGAAATAATTACAGAAATGTGTAGAGAAGAACAAATGCAGAGAAATAAGAGGAACGCCAATACAGTGCTCTGAAAACAGAGTGTGCCGACTCTAAACATATGTTTGAAGCCAAGTGTGCACATTGTGTTAATGTGCAGAGTTTATGAAGGGGGAAATGTTTTATTGATCAAAGAGGAAGATACAAAAGGGAATATTTTACTCAGCATCATTTTCTCAATTTGTTGGCGCCTGTGAGTGGTGAAAGAACATGAAGCTACAGAAACCCTCTCAGATTTGAAAAAGAAAACCAATAGCAAACAAGTTAATCATGTCTCAAATAATTTTTATGACAAACTAAAACATTTGTACTGTGTAAAAAGGGTGTATAACAGCCATACAGGCACCCATAAATAAAATGGAGGGCTATGAATATACAGAGGAAGAGATTACAGTGTGAAGCTCGCTACTGTCTCTTTAAACCTCCGGGTCCCTCCTCCCTCCCCCCCTCCAGAGGCAGTGAGAGAGCCGTCTCCACTAGCAGCCAAAGCCTGTCCATAAACTCCCTCCATCTGGCAGGAGGGACAGAGAGAGAAAGAGAGGGGGGACCAGAGTGCGCGTGAATCCACAGGGTTTCAAATCGGAGGCAAAGGCAGCATCCCTCCCTCAGTCAGAGACTGTCGTCACGGCGACAGGAGGTGTCTGTTCCACGGCAGCATCACCGGAGAGACGGAATGCGAGGCAGAATCGGAAGCTAGTGGTCGCCGCAGCAACAAGAGCATCCGAGGAGTTCCAGGATTCCATGCAGAAGCCAAGGCTGCTGGGGGCTCCAAAAGAGAGGAGCCGGGGCCAAGCGTTCATCCACCACCACCTCCACCCTCGCTCCTCCTCCGCTGCTGCACAGCTCTGAATGAACCCTCCTTCTGACGGTGGGCGAGTGTGGCTGGACGCACAAGTCAAAAGAAAGACATAAAAGAGTGGGATTGTGTGTGGGAAAGGGAGAGAGACAGTCAATTGATGGTGACTGACGTGGCAACAAAACGGGCAGGATGATCCGAGCTCAGCCGCGCCGAAAACTGCATTCCTGCTGCTCCTCAGGAGGGAGGAAAGGCAAACCTGCACACACTTTCTTCCACTGACCACGGGAGAGACGAGCGCGAGAAGGAGCGCGAGAGAGTATTTCCACACGATTCAATTTGGTGAGCGTGTTCATTTGTATCTGCTCTTCTTTGCCGTCTGTAATTGATTTCGTGTAGTAAATTGAAGCTTGAGCACGGTTAAAAGAGACAATCAAGATGTGTGTTTGAGAGAATAGAAAGTGGGGGAGAGAGAGAAAGAGAGAGAGAAAAATGACAGGAAGAGAGACGTTACCAGATAAACAGAGAAATTGCTCTCCTTCCTGTCTTTCCAGGTGTTGTGAAAAATTGCCAATTTTGGCAGCGGCAGAGGTTTGAAGGGTCAAGTTGTCCTCTTTCATTTTCTTCCAATCCTCCTGGAGCAAAAAGACATGGAATTTACCTGCTCTGATGATTTTGTGAAGAACACAGCGCTATAAGGGCATCACTGATTGAGATCCGTCTCCATTTAAGGAAATGGTTGAGAAATGTTTCTCTGACCCGGAGGAAAGGATGCACCATTTCATCTGACACCCTGTGGGAGGTTACGTGTGAAACATCATCACAACTCTTATTGTAAGTGTAGTTATAATTGTGCCGACCGCTCTGACAGCATTACGTCGGTTGCCTTGGTTTACCGTTTCAGACACACACAAATGCGCGAGGACAAACATATGTATGTACACACATATGTTGTGGCTGAACTAACATCTCTCCCTCTCTTCTGTCTCTTCCAGATCCAGTTCAAGGAAAAGAAAAGTTGGAATATTTCATCTTTTGGTTTGACTTTTTTTACTTCAAACGCAAAGAAATGCAACTTTGGGAGTTTCCTTTTTCTTCCTAGATTGGATTTTATGAGAGTTTGGATCAGTCCTTGCCATGTCTTCATGGAAAAGAATAATTCTGCATCATAGACAACATCTTTCCACACATGCACACTAAACACGAGCTAGCTGGAGTGTGTATTTCTTGGATATAGCGTCCTTCAATGATTCCGGCACCCTCCGCTCCATCCGCATCTGTCCCCAGAGCCCTGAGATGCCCCGCCGTACACAGCAAGAGGCTTGACCCCAGACCCAGCGAGGTCTCTCGGCTGCCCAGGCGTATTTAAGATGTTGAACCCTTCCCGTGTGGCCCGAGCCCCAGATCGGATCAGTAGCACTGCGGCTCCCGGAGGCCCCAGACATGGATCGTGGCTCGGCTCGCCCCTGCCCTCAGCGCTCCGCACCCCGGCCCGTGAGCAGCCTGTGAAGGATGTCCCAGAGCGGAGCTCCAGCCCGGGAACCCTCTGAGACCCCCAGTCAGAGAGAACAGATCCGCAGCCACATGAAGATGGTGATCGAGCAGCTGGAAGGAATCCTCAAAGAGCTGAAAGATGTGGCACACGAACTGCGGGAGGTAAGGATATCACACTAATCATTTTGGTTGTAGGCAAACGTGTAGATTGACTTGAGGGGACTGGTTTCTCTCTGAAGAGGAGATACATAATCAATGGTTTCCAGGTTGAAGGAGTACCAGTGTGGTACGGAGTAAATGTAGCCTCATTGCATGGAAAACCAAAGGGCCTTAACCTGAGTTAATCTAATCTTAACCTAATCCGTTGCAATGCCAAATGATGGAATGGGTCACTCTTAAAAAATGCTGGGTTGTTTTAACCAAAAATTGGGTTGAATATGGACAAACCCAATCGTTGGGTAAAAAAAATATATATAATTTTTTTTTCCCAACGGCTGGGTTAGTCCATATTTGACCCAAATTTGGGTTGAAACAACCCAGCATTTTTTTAGAGTGTTACAAAGAGATTTTGCTGGAAAAATAGAAAGGGAACACATAAGTGAGAGGCAGAAGAAAAAGGGAAAGAGGTGTGCAAGGTAGGAGTCGGGCTTGGCAATGCAATAGTTATGTAAGCACTTTGTTATCGGCTGGATTCCTACTGTATTCTACCAACTGCCATGGTTACAAGATGAAAAGATTCCTCTGTGTGTGTGTGTGTGTGTGTGTTCCTCTCTCAGTGTTTAGGAGTGAGCTGACTGCATAGAAAAAAGACAAGTGTGTGTCTGCGTCAATGTCACATTTCAGCTGAATAGCTGAAGCTACTTGGAACAAAAATGGGCAGGAAATGTATTGATAAAATAATGAATTCATGCTACAGTCATGAGAATAGTTTCTCCTATGCTCCATATGGACTTTGAACATTTCAGCTTGCACACCAGCTAAAATTCACCCTCATCCCTCGAGCTCCCGGCATCTGTTTCCCTCCAGATTAGCCCATCCAGCTCACAGCTCCAGACTACAGCAGAACTACACCCTCGAGTCTCTCCCTCGTGCCCGAACGTGATTGATGATGTGGGAATAATGCTCGCTCCGGCTATTTATAAACACCAGGACTCGGCGTAGCCCGGTAAACGGCTCTACGCCCACACTACATATGGATCAGGCTAAAAATAAAGTCAAATGTTTAAAAGCTGACGGGAGAGAGAGAGTGTGTTTGAGTATACAGGATGTCTGTAGAGCTTTACGTTAAGGAGTATTGATGATCAGTCCAGGGGAAGATGTGTAGATGGCGAATGTTGGATAAAATCTTTAATTCTTTTGGCTGTTTTAGAGGACTGGCTGATGGATGACACTCAATGCTGAATGATACTTCAGGGATGCGCAATAATGGGGTCACGTCGCAAGTAATGAGACTGCAGACTCCTCGCCTGAGTGTGTGTGTGTGTGTGTGAGAGAGAGAGGTTTTACCTACATTGTAAGGACCGAATGCCTCCATAACAAGAATAAAAGCTGAGGTCATATATATTTAGGGGCTAGTCAGAGAAAAATGGCTTAGTAAACATACAAAATAATGTCCTAATTGAACTATAAAAATCTGTGAGGGTTAGAGAATAGAAAATACCATTAGCTCTGTATAAAAACAGTAGAAGTCAATGGAAAGTCCCTACTGTGTGTGTTTGTTGTATTGACACATCAGCAAGTAGTTTTGCTTGTTGAAACATTTGCTTTTCTTGCCGTTTGGGAGCATTAGATCAAAACCGTTACAGATAAACCGTCTCTACCCCTCTTAGGCCACTGAGAATTGGTGCTCGTGGTGTTTGAGAGCGTATGTCGGTGTGTGTGTGTGTGTGTGTGTGTATGTTTATACCCTTTAACCCTGTTTGACTTCAAAGTGTAAGTTTGTGCTGGGATGGAAAAGACTTACGTAACTCTAGCAGTAACTTACATAAAACAGCACAAACAGCTCTGAATTAGTCATCAGTTCTGTCATTCTGCAGGAATTTAGCATCTCACACGAGTCTGAAATCTTTTCACATCTCCTCCCATCCACTCAAACTCCAATTCAACCCCCCAAGCTTTTGCTGCTGCACTTTTTAATTAATACTAACCGCCTTAGGCTAAGATCATCCTTGCAAACAAATGCTGAGGGAAATGCTGTCATTCTTTTCCCTCCGATGTTCAAGTAGGAGACGTAGTGCACACACAAATAATGGTTTAGGGTTCCATTAAAAGTAAATAGTGAAATCATACATCATTTTTTTCTTTTTTTGGAGGGGGCATGCATGGTGCATATTCATGAGTGAAGAAAAAAAAATCTTAAATTACAAATGAACTTGAAATAAGAGCCAAACTTGACAGTTAGTGATCACCATTTGACATTTTGATAATAGCTGATAACTTTGATAAAAAGGTCATGCAAGTTTGGTTTGATGACTTAACTGGACTGACTAAATTTAGACATTATTTGATTTCTATAGCGTTTCGGACAAACATGCCATGGTCTCTGTCATACACCCGGCCCAATGTGACGCCAGGCGCTACTCAAGTGTGTTCTGCTAGTTTCAGCCGGACGCAGTTCTCATCTTCACGTCCAGCTCCATGTGTTTAAATATCAAATGCACTGGAGCATCTGTTCACCCATGGGCGTCTGGTCTGAACACCAGGAGTTCAGGAGCATTGATGGAGCGTTGCTATTGTGAGGAACTGAAAACGACTGCACCATTGACCAACACACACCTGCTCTAAAGTCAATAGTGCAGTATTTTAGTGTTATGTAAAGGGTGTGTTAGTAATATGAGCCTATAGGCGGTGCACAACACGCATAGACTCTGATTATTACACACACAGGGACGCGCAGCAGCACACACACATTTCTCAATATTAAAAATAAAAGGATTCCTCTCTTCCGCCTGAAAATAGTCCTCAGCACGCTCTCTGTGCAAGCAGGTTGTCACGTTGGTTATGTTGACGGAAGTTAGCCTATTTTCAGGCGCTGTGTAATATCATTGTGCCGCTGCACCCATGGGACGGCAGCAAAGCTCCTGGATTATTACGCAGGAATGAGAGTATAGTCCCTAGCCATATCGGTCTAGAAAATCGCAGCTTTTTATTTTCCGTCGGTCTTAGAACACGATGTAACTACAGAAGAGTCAAGTTTTAAATAGGAAAAAGGTAATTTTTAAGCGAGATGCTAACAGTCTAATCAGATTCAATGATCTATGCTAAGCTATGCTAAAAGTGTTACCGCCAGACCCGGAGATCAGCTGAATGGATTCAAAACAGTAAAACTCAACTGTTAACTCTAGGAGAGTTGGACATTTTTCACATCAAGTCAGTTTAATGTAAGTTGAAATGACTTAAACATCTAAGTTTATTGTACTTTTTTAATTTTAAGGCAACACAGTTTACAGTTTCCTTATTACATATGTTACATGTACTTACCATAATAATAACAGTAAATTATGCATAATTACATGCAACTAAACCAAACCCTAATCCTATAGTAAGTACATGTAGTTTATTAGTATTATTCAGTACATGAATATATAATTACACTGTAACGATGACACCTTAAAATAAAGAGTGTAACCCTTTTTTACAGTGGAACATTAACTATGAATAATTTTATATTTATATATGACTGATTAATAAATGCTGTTAAAATATTGGTAGTTCTAATGTTAACAAAGTGAAACGTTGCAATATATATATTTTTTTATTAATGTGTGTGTGTGTGTGTGTGTGTGTGCATGTTTATGTATGTTTATGTGATTTATGAGGACACAAATTTGTATAATGACATGGGTATTACACTGGTATTACAACGTAAATGTGGTTTATGAGGACATTTCAAAAATGTAAAAATGCAGAATGTTTTCTGTGATGGGTAGGTTTAGGGGTAGGGGTAGTGTGTGTGTGTGTGTGTGTGTGTGTGATGGGTAGGTTTAGGGGTAGGGGTAGTGTGTGTGTGTGTGTGTGTGTGTGTGATGGGTAGGTTTAGGGGTAGGGGTAGTGTGTGTGTGTGTGTGTGTGTGTGTGATGGGTAGGTTTAGGGGTAGGGGTAGTATAGGGGGAATGTACAGTTTGTACAGTATAAAAACCATTACGTCTATGGAATGTCCTCATAATGTAGTTGCACCAACATGTGTGTGTGTGTGTGTGTGTGTGTTGCTTTTTTTTATTTTTATTTTGCATTCAAAATCCACTTGGTTTCCACTCATGCACACTCCCTTTGCCACTTCTGGTGCTTACATTGGTAAATTTTTGGCAATTACCAGTATCCTCATTCAGTCTGTTGAAGGCTTTTAGCTGTAAAGCAACAGTTTTGATCCCACTTAGAGGTGATCCATTAATACAGACCCTGCTTCTGTCTTACCACCATTGTGTGCTCGAGCAAACCACTTAACCCATAGATGCTCCAACGGGACTCATTGCAATTGCCCTACTGTAAATTGATTCGGATTAAACGTCTATATGTATTAAGCACATTATATTGTTCATAATATTGTTATAAGATCACACTCTACATACAGTATTGGCCTTTGTTTAAGCGCTGCATATCATGCTGATTGAAACAGACGGCGTTCCCGCTGGAGTCAGCTAGTAGTTGCGCTGAATTTGATGATCAATATATTTCATTAATGAGTCGATTCACTGGCTCTGTCCTCAGCAAACCGATTCCCGTCTGCATTCTCTGGTACGGAGCACAACATGCAAAAGCCATCGATAATATAAACACCCCCATTACGGTCACGGTTAAAGGCCCACACGAGCTGCCTATGGATGGTCATAAAATACAAGTGCTTGAAATTAAGTGTCAAAAGAGAGTGAAAATTCTTTCTAGGGAAGAGCAAAAGAGAGAGAGGAAGTAGACAGAGACAGAAAGACACAATACGGAGAGGAGACTGTGTCTCACAGCATGTAATGAGAGGGACGAGTGTCATTTGGACAAAGAGCACTTATCTGTGCTACAGTGCAGTGTCTGAGGCTTGGTTAAGTGTCTCTGCCTGAGCTCAGGCATTTGAGAGACTGGTTTATCACACAGAAGCAGAGGCTGTGATGCAACAGCAAACATGGCTTCAGACCGAACCGCTTGGTGTGTTTTAATCTCCTCACTAAAATCATCATGAGACAATTCATTAAAGGAATCGTCTGCCCCAAAATGGACATTCTGTCATCATACATTCACACTTGAGTCACGCAATGTTCTTTCTTCTTTGAAACACACGAGTAGAGATTTTCAAGAATGCCCTTTTTATTCTTCAAAACGGAGGCAAAACACCATATATTCTGTGTGTGTGTTTGTGTGTGTGTGTGTGTGTGTACCATTCTACAGAATTGGCTGGAAACATCTTAAAAAAAATGTCTTGTATGGTTTTGTATGTATGCAAATTGTATAATACAGTAATAATAAAGTTTTCACATGTAAATCAATAACAATTAGAATTTTAACAATATTTCAAGTGTAATTTATGAGATTTGTTGTATTTTTGAATCCAACCTTTCTTTGTAAAAGGCATAAAGTTTATCATACTGATTTCAGAGAGGATTCCTTCGTTTGAACATGCATTGAACCAAACACTATAATAACATCTTAGTTGATCATTCGATACTTGTTTTGGTCGTGACGGCACATTTTCGGTAGTGACAGTAATGTTTTTGTAGCGACCACATCACATTACATTTTAACTCACATATTAAAACAATAATGATTTGCATAACGCTACTAAAATTTTGTTTATTTCCCCCAAATAAGTGTTTATGAGAGAGGACGCATGAATATTTGCTGATCAAAAATGAAGGGGTGTGGTTAATTTCAGCCAGTGGGGTTTCCATAGTGACAGGTAAACGCAGGACATATTTTTTTTTACAAAGAAAAATATAAAATATATATATTTTTTTGAACTTCACTTTTTTTTAATCAAAAATATATTTTTTAAAACAACAATTGGAAAAATTGTGAAAGTCATTTCATAAGTTGAAGTTTAGGGGTTAGGGTTCGGGACAGCCACCTCCCAGTTGAAAGTAACTTATGATTTTATATATATATATATATTAAGCTTACGGATATTTTAAATATTATTGTGGGATTCAATAGATAATAGAAGGATCTTAGTTAACATCTAAGATTTAAATACTTAAATGCATTTTAAATGGGTTTTTTTTTTCAATTCTCTCTCTCTCTCTCTCTCTCTCTCTCTCTCTATATATGTATATTCTGCATGATTTCTGAAGGATCATGTGACACTGAAGACGAGAATTCAGCTTCAGGAATAAATTACACTTTACCATAGGCCTATATTCACATAGAAAACAGCTGTTTTAAACTTTAAATGTTCACAATATTACCGTTTTAATGTAGTCCAGTTTTTGCAGCAGTGTTGAGCAGAAGAGACCTTCAAAAACATTATAAAACCGTGCCAACCCCAAACTTTTGAACTGTATATTATTGTACTTATTTGTCCTTTTCGAAGCTTGAAAGCTCCAGTCATCATTAATTGTAATTGTTTTAAAAAATATAGTGCATTATTTAAAATGTCATGAGTTTGGAGTGAATAAATGGTGACAGAAGTTTTGATTTTGGTTGACCGATTCCTTCCGACATGATTATGTCTCATGTATCCATCACATATCTGTTCCCGTAGATGCAGCAGTCCCGTTGGATGTGTTTAGAGATCTATAGCACTTGTAAAGCTCAATCAAGCCAAAGGAGTGAGAGAATGACTTCGCTGAAGCACCTCTGATCAAATAACACTGACTGTGCCGCGGGCTCATTTCTGTTCAACACCACACAAAGCATGTATCGCTGAAAAGTGGCCTTTACAGTAACAGCATGTCAAAACCATTGTGCTTATATGATACAGGATATTTAACGAGACAGGGTTTGATTCTATCCCTCTGGAATTGAATGGATTGTGAAAAGTCGATGTAACAAGCAGGATGTCAGATGAAAGGGAAAGTCATTACAAGTTATTATTTTTGAAAATGAAGATTTTGATAAAGATCGAGTTTTGATTTTATGTTGACTTTAAATATAATACATAGATAACATAAAGTCGCAGCAGAACAAAACTCAAAAATGTGAAAAATGTGAAAATGTGACCTTCAGGGGTTTTTCCATGCGCTGGTGAATTTTGAGATTGTGGGCTATTTGGCTTTTCGTATTGTGTTGTTTCAGAGTAGTGGAACTAAAGCATCCAAAATACAGTTTTAAGTGTTTATTGTATTGCACTTGATGTGTTTACGTCTGTACATTTCAATTACAATATGTGCCCCTGGAGCTCAACAGCAGTCGTGATCTCACGGGTGTGTCTGTGGCGATGGCCAACAACACATTGTATGGATCAAAATTATCCATTTTTCTTTTATGCCAAAAATCATTAGGATATTAAGATCATGTTCCATGAAGATATTTTGTAAATATATCATAATATGCATTGCTAAGGACTTCATTTGGACAACTTTAAAGGAGATTTTCTCTTTTTTTTTGCACCCTCAGATTCCAGATTTTTAAATATTGTCCTATCCTAACAAACCACACATCAATGGAAAGATTATTTATTACTTTCAGATGATGTATAAATCTCAAATGTTCAAAAATGGACCCTTATGACTGGTTTTGTGGTCCAGGGTCACATATAGGCAGTGATTTTGAGTCAGAAATCTCCACTTCGGCAGCTTTACACACACCAAACTTTACAGTTTTATTCCCGTCTATAAGATTTGTTCATATATCATCATCTGATTTATAGAACATTGTATTCCTAAAAACATGGGGAAAATGTGTTTTCTGGCTGCTGGCAGTATTTTCTGATTTATGGAGTGAGGAAAAAAGAGAAATCCAAAATCCCCTCTGTAAAAAACGTTCTCTAATATATCAACAAAATGAAACATGAAATTTGAACCTTTCATATCCAAGCTTCAGATTTCTGTTCTGCAAATTAGTATTTAATCAGATATTGCCTAATTTGCATATTCAAACATAACATTTCAGAAAACTTGTAATATAGAAATGTTTTCAATTCCAAATGTAATCAGTTAACTGGGGAAGTATTTTTGTGCCCTCTTCACATAAGGAGCTATTTCTGCCTGAAGTTGCTCTGGTCTTTTCTTCCCTATTGTGCCGTATATCGGAGTGAAACGCTTCAGGAACAAGAACAAATGTAGGGCGGGGCTTGATTGTGTCCGTGGGGAATTGATCGGATGGTGGTGGTTTGCTATTGGTGGATCTCATGTGAGTGACAGGTTATTCTGTTATTTTTGTTATTCTGACTCAAGATTACACATGAATTTAAAACAGTAATGATAAATAATTTATAATAAACACTGCAATATTCCATAACAAATAGTAGAATAGTGACTTTAAACATTACTTTCTCTGTTAAGAGACATTCATTTAGTCGTACATAAATGCATTTTTAACTTCAATAAAAGCTGTTTATTTAGATCAGATGAAGCACATTTTAGTCCAGAAAATGACAAGCGTCTCGTTTTATTCCATTCCAGTGGGGCCGAACATCTGAAAACACACACACACACACACACAGCATTAGATAGATGGAGAGGGAGAGAGATGAGTGATGGGAGGAGAGATAGTAGCGAGTGATGAGGATAAAGTGTGCAGTGAGACGGCGTCTCACTCCCACGACAGACAGAGCGAGTGTGATCGGAGCCGCTCTCAGCACGGGCCAATCGGCTCACGGCGAGGAGAGAGACGGAGGGGGGCCTGAACCCTGAATCAAAGGCTGCCGTGCTCTCGCTGGGCCTGTTGACTCCGTCTTCCCCTGCACAGCTTCCTTCTGAAGGGCCGCGCGACCCTCACTGCTAAGCTGCACATTATTCACTAGAGGTTCCTTGATGCAGATTTCTCAGATCCAGCTGCGCTTTGCAGACAACATTGAGTCAAAACCAAAAGTAGATGCTCCTGGTCAACATCCAATCATAGCCCAAACTACACTGTAAAACTTATAAATAAATGGTAACACTTTACAATACGGGTGCACTAATATGCATTAATTCATGCTTAACTAATGCACAGATAATCACGAGTTAATGTATGACTCTATAACAGTCATGTGCCTCAACAAGTAAAGTCATAGCATGAAGATACCTTTGCAAATCATTAGCTAATGATTATTTAAGGCAGACAACTGGAAGCTGAAATGCATGGCTTCGACCCGTTGTGGTAATTAACACATGAATTTACTCTGTTAGTTAATATAATATGTTATTAAAGAAAATTAATACTTTATGACACATTTAACTAATAACAATGTATTGATTACTTAATCTATTAATCATATAGTATGTTGATTAGTTGCTGATGCAGTAATCTTTAATAAATGGTTTAGTTGGTCATGAGTCGCACATTAACTCATGATTATCTGTGCATTAGTTAAGCAGGAATTAATGCATATTAGTGCACCAGTATTGTAAAGTTTTACCAAATTAATCAACGATTATTGGAGTATGCTTTACAAAATAAATAAATACTATTTCAATCTTTTAACTTTTAATTCAATGTGTTACTTGCATTTTTTTTATTTTGTTTTGCAACTATGCATGAAATTTACTAGCAATTTCTGAGTGAAAACTGTTTCTACACTGATTTTTCATTTTCATTTTTCAGTGCATGATATTGAAGAAAAATGTAATAGCTTAAATAATGCAATATATGATATGTAATAATGCTTTAAGCGTGTAATTTTAACATGCCATGCTTTTTTATTCACTTCTTTTAGTAATCATCATAAAATAGGTATCATTCGAAAGCATTAGGTAAACATTCAAAATTCATCCTGTGATAACAGTTTTTAAATTGGACTTTGGGAAAAACACTACATTTTTGTGATATTAACTTCAAATTTGGATCACTACTTTGTTAGACACATGGCTTTAATTTTATAGCAATTTAAAGGCCAAATATATACAGTACTGTGCAAAAGTCGTTGGTATTTTCACAGGAAAAATGTTTTTAAGCCAGTTATTTATATCTTTTACTGTAGTGTGTCAGTAGGAAATATCAGTTTACATTTCCAAACATTCATTTTGCAATTAATTGTAATAATCCAGTGAGATTTTTTTATTATTTTTTTTATGCACAAGAAGTCTGACAGCAGCCGGTCTGATCTGATCTCACCATCATCGAGTCTGTCTGTGATTACATGAAGAAACAGAAAAAACTGAGACAGACTAAATCCAGAAGAACTGAGGCAACGTCTCCCAGACACTTGAGGAATCCTTCCTGCAGAACTACAGTACTGGGAAAAGTTTAGGCACTTGTCAGAATGCTTTAAAGTGAGAATGCTGTCAGAAATAATAACATAAATAGCTTTTTTAACTACATCAAATGGATATTTGGGATGACCACCCTTTGCGTTTAAAACGGCTTTTGTCGCCTGCATCTGTTCCTACACCTATTCATGGAGTTCTGCAGGAAGGTTTCCTCAAGTGTCTGGGAGACGTGGCCTCAGTTCTTCTGGATTTAGTCTGTCTCAGTTTTTTCTGTTTCTTCATGTAATCACAGACAGACTCGATGATGGTGAGATCAGATCACACCGGCTGCTGTCAGACTTCTTGTGCATAAAAAAAATTAAAATAAATCTCACTGGATTATTACAATTAATTGCAAAATGAAAGTTTGGAAATGTAAACTGATATTTCCTACTGACACACTACAGTAAAAGATATAAATAACTGGCTTAAAAACATTTTTCCTGTGAAAATACCAACGTGCCCAAGACTTTTGCACAGTACTGTATATTGTATAAAATAAAAGAAAATGTTTATTTCAGTACATTTGCTTTACAGTAAACCTAAACCTCTTTTTACACTTTTACTCCAGTAATACCAGGTTGAGTATCTTTGTTTAAAAAAGAGACCTGTATTCCAAAGCATTCATCAATTACAACCATTCAACCTGTTAAATATATTTAAATGTAATTGAAATGATCAACATGCATGTTTCCCATTCTTACCTTGGGCTCTGACTCTTCTTCTTGTTCTCAAGATGCACAAACTAATTCGAATGAACAGTCTATGTGCTGCTATCTGCATCAACCTACAGCTCCCATCTTTCACCGTTAAGTGAATAAAAGACAGAAATCCTTGTCATTTCCCTGAAAACTTTTGAACTTGAACGGCGTCCACCACTCGGTCTCAGCCCCCTGTAAAGTGAGGAAAAACCTGTGAAGCTGAAGTCTCCATGTATATTTATATGTATTTTGAGACATTAAAGAGATTTTAACTCATAACGCTTACTGTATCAATCGATGTGCATATTTCTAAGGCCTCTAAACCTGTCGCACACAATCTCCAGTCCTTCAGTCGTCTGATTAATAGTTTAGTAAAAGTCTTTTATTATAATTGTACAAATGTCAACCTTCAGCTCGTGCTTCATGTGTCTATTGCTGTAAAATCTGATACTGATTTACTGTATAACTTTATATTGTTAGTAATATTTAAGGATGAACACTTACTGGACTGAAGTAACTTCTGTTTACTTGATTATCTTTCTTTTTTTTCTTCTTTTTTTTAATAAAAATAATGAATATCAAATATGATCATCAGGCTTTTGAGGAAGGTTTATTATTTCTCAATCATCATTGTATTGCATTGCATTATACATTATTACGTTTTAAAACTACAGAGTTTTGATCACAAAACTAAGCATTTAAATATAATCTTACTAAGACACATTATTGGCAGATATTGATATTTATATGCATTTTATGTCAGTATCTGCTATACTGTGATAAAGATCTCATTGATTTACATTGCAAGCATCAGAATTTCATTACAGTTTGAGTCTTTGAATAACGTCAAGGTGTTTTTTTCTTCCATATTCTGACTATATGAGCCATAAAAGCCTGATCAAATATGATACTCAACAAAAACCACATGCTAACCCAGAAAACCTGTTACTTGCTCTATAAGAAATGGACCCGTTTGCTCTTTCTCGTTGGCTGGCCAGTGCATCGAGTCCCACTTTCATCCAAAGCCGCCTCCTCCATCCCGTCCCGCAGCAGGAGACTCAATTTGCTGGAGATTATCGGGAGGCTTTGGTGAAGCCAGAGGCCTGTTAACTGCCCGTCTCTCACTGCAGCTCGGCCAAGAAGAGAAACCAGCCGCCAAACCCTGGCTCTGTCCGACCGTCTCACTTCACCCTCTTTCAAAGACCCATTTCCATTTTCTCTTGACCTCATTTCCTTTGCTCAAATTAATTTCTTAAATTAATGAGTGTCACCTTAGGAACGAGCGCATCAGCCACAGTCAGTCTTCAGAGAGGTCTCGATAACGTTAGCGTCAGCCCCGTTTGATTACGTAACGATTATAAGATATCAACAACCCCTTGACTTCAAAAACCCCCTTCAAAAGGCTTTTTGGTGTGATAACTGAAGGCCAACAGCAAACAAGCCTGCAGCTATGAAACACTGTGAGCTTCCAGCTTCATTACACCTTTTCCAGACTTGTTCAAGGCGGTATTGACCGCCTCATCATGCTGGTAAAAGCCATGGATTAGCTCCCACTTCGGCTCACGCCGGGTCCTCAATCTCTAGTGGCCATTAGAGGCCTCCTGGATACAAAGGCAAAGATTTTCACTTGACTTAAAAGGAATAGTTCACCTAAAAATGAAAATTGTGTCATCATTTACTGACTCTCATGTCGATTCCAAGCCCGTAGACACTTTTTTCTTCAGTACAACACATTTTAAAGGAACAAAAAGCACTAAAAACAGCAAAAAAGCCCCACATACTGTAAGTGGTCCATATGAATCATGCACTATATTCAAGATGTTCAATCGCTTCAGATTCAGTACAAATTAAGCTCAATCGAGAGTATCAATGGATAGATTGATAGATGGATGGATGGATGGATGGATGGATGGATGGATGGATGGATGGATGAATAGATAGATAGATGGATGGATAGATTGATGGATGGATGGATGGATGGATGGAAGGACGGACGGACGGACGGACGGACGGACGGACGGACGGACGGACAGACGGATGGATGGATGGACGGATGGATGGATGGGACAGAGAGAATGATAGAACAATGGATGGATGGACCAAGAGATAGATAGATAGATAGATAGATAAACAGACAGATGGGAGAAGGGATGGACAGATAGATGGATGGATGGATAGATAGATGGATGGATACATTGATAGATAGATGGATGGATGGATGGATGGATGGAAGGACGGACAGACAGACGAATGGATGGACGGACGGACGGATGGATGGATGGACGGATGGATGGATGGGACAGAGAGAATGATAGAACAATGGATGGATGGACCAAGAGATAGATAGATAGATAGATAGATAGACAGAGGACGGACGGGAGAATGGATGGACAGATAGATGGATGGATGGGACAGAGAGAATGAAAGAATGATGGATGGATGGACCAATAGATAGATAGATAGATAGATAGATAGATAGATAGATAGACAGAGGACGGACGGGAGAATGGATGGACAGATAGATGGATGGATGGGACAGAGAGAATGGTAGAATGATGGATGGATGGACCAAGAGATAGATAGATGGATGGATGGACAGATAGATGGATGGATGGGACAGAGAGAATGGTAGAATGATGGATGGATGGACCAAGAGATAGATAGATGGATGGATGGATGGATGGATGGATAGATAGATAGATGGATGGATGGATGGATGGATGGATGGATGGATGGATAGATGGATGGATGGGACAGGGAGAATGGTAGAATGATGGATGGATGGACCAAGAGATAGATAGATGGATGGATGGATGGATGGATGGATGGATGGATGGATAGATAGATGATAGCCGCCGGTCATTGAGCTTTGTCTCTGAAACATGACGATGCGTCAGTAACGGTGTAATTCTCGTCTGCTCCTGATGTAATGCATCACCCTTATATTATATTCACGCTGAAGTTTGTTGTGATATGATGCAATCCTTTTGCAGAGATTTCATTTTCTGAAAGTCTTGTTTTACTTGAGTGCTTATAAAAATATGCCTGCAAAATGTGTCGGCATCAGTTTTCTTTTTTGCCTTATTAAACAGGACCTCAAACACACAGCATCCGTTAGTGTGGAGAGGATGAGGATGTTGCATTGAGAAGGCTAGCGGCCTCTCGCTCTTCTGCCCTCTTTTCCTCGTCATCGCTCTTCCTCTTTTTCGCCAGCCAGGCGGATGACAGCATGTGAAAAAAGCTCTGATCATTTGCAGCGGCTCTGATGGGCACGGGACGGGTCCTGGCGCATCTTTGCGCTATGAATTAAACCACTGGGCTGAACTTAATGGGGTGAGAAATGGCAGACTGACTCTTTACATGGGCTAATTGTTTTTCAAGCATGCTTAGCACACGGAGAGGCACAAATGCTTTTATCAGCCTTAACTACAACAGGGACCAAATGCGTAATGGGATCCGGAGAGCAAACACATTTTTCCGCCCGTAATTTCTGAGCGTCCATCACTAGCATGTCCTACGACTCTCTGTGATGTCCTTGAAAATAAATAACATGCATTCTTGAAACAACCGCATCTCAGGACTGCAATATTTCAGCGTGACCCAGTTTGCAATGATCTCATAATGCATCTGCTGATAGAGTGAACTGTAATAGCCAGAGCTTAAGCAGCAGGGCAGAGGCAGCCTTTAACCTTTAAAGCCTCTCAATCGGCTGTTTGAGTCTTTTATTACATCTGTGCGGACGGAAAGAGGTGGCCAGGATTAATGTGCTAGACACGGAGGTTTTGGACCAATTTGTGGTCATGGGAGGTTGAATCATGGAACAGTTCGTTATAAATGTAGAACAGAACTTTTTAGGATCATGAGAAACCTAAATCAAGGAGACATTATGACGTAAAATGAACATACTTCAGATTCTGATTCTAGGTATTGAGACATTGAGCATGGAAACAAAAGGTCTGATATTCTTGTTTTTCAAGCACAAAGATGTGCTTTGCTTTCTCACTGGATCATTTAGCTGGATGTTCAATCAAAATAAATAGAATAAATAATAATAATAATAATAATGGTGTTATTATTATTATTATTATTATTATTATTATGATCAGCGGCATAATGTCATAATAAGTAAATGACATTGAGCATATTAATACTACTACTACTATTAATAATAATAATAATGTTGTTATTGCTGTATGTTTTATTATTATTATTATTATTATTATTATTATTATTAATATTATTATTATTATTATTATTAACACAACAATAATAACATTATTATTATTATTGGTAGTAGTAGTAGTATTAATATTATTAATGTTATTAATATACATAAAGTTGACAATAATAATTATTATTAATAATAATAATAATAATAATTGTTATTATTATTATTACATAACAATAATAATAATACATTATTATAATCAACAATAATTTTTACTTATACATAGTAATGATGTTATCATTTATTATTATTTACACAACAGTAATAACTTATTATTATTATTATTATTATTATTATGCTCAATGTTTTAACAATAAGTAAATCTAATATTATTTATTTATTATTATGACATTATGACATTGAGCATATTGTTATTCATATTTTATTATTATTAAATAACATAACATAACAACATAGCATACATAACATTTGTTATTCTAATTATATTTGTTATAAAATAATACAGTATTATGTCATTTGTACCGTAAAGAACCACATAAGAAACAGATTGTCAATGACGTTTTGTAATGAATGTGAAGCCCTTACCTGTGACAGATCGCCGTGTGCAGCCTGGCCGTCTGAGTGACCAGCTGGCCCTGTGTCCTGTCCTCTCGCTCCCCATCACAGGTGTCAGCTTCAGGCAGCGCGTGGTGAGAGATGCTGACCACAGCCAGGATTAATTATTCAAGCTGCATCATGGGAGGGGCTGGACAAACTATTAGACTTTCTACTTAAACATTTACACACATGGCACAGGCATGGTATGTGGTATTCGTTAAAGTACGGTATTTTACAGTAAAAAGTATTTTACAAATAAAAATAGCGCTTTTGTGTTACTATTTTATTTGCCTTTTCATTAAAAAGGAAAAAAGACAATATTACATTGTACTTTAATTATAAAGTAACACAAAAGGAATATGTTTAAATGATCATAAATGCGTACATTTTCATTGATAAAATACAGTATTTTACAGTATGAGTGGTCAGATTGAATATTAACAGCTATACAAACTGCACATAAAAAGCAAAACAAAAACAATATATTTTTATTTGCATTTCATTAAAAGGAAAGGAAAAAGTCAAAATTACAGTATAATTCCATTATATTTACTATAAAGAAAGACTAAAGGCATACGGTTAAAGAATACAAATAAATGTAGTTCATTTAGTAAATGAAAATAATAATAAATGGATAAATATAAAATGTCCTCCCTGCCTGCATGATCGATATATATAATATATTGGCTTTACAATACTTAAGAGTAAATATTTCTAAATATCACCACCTGTGCTGACATCTGTGTTTCCATACGTGTGTATCCGTCTGCCAGCGCACAGATTGAACTTGAGGTTTTCACGACTCAAGCAACACTTGGCTCTCTGGATGCTTTACGGCTCGGCCGTGACGTCCTGTCCTCGACTCAACTGTGAGTCATCCTGCGCAGATCACTCACCGGCGGACACTGTCTCTGACAGCAGGATAATTCACTGAAAATGAGACTTGACTGTGAAACATCCTGTGAGGCTTGAAAGAAATACACTGTCAACTTCAGTAGTCAATGCTGTCGCCAGCATTTCTAGAGTCTCTCAGTTTATGACAAGCCCAGTCTGAATATGCACAGTCAAAACAACCCATACTGGTGTGCATCTATCATGAAAGCTACTGTAATCTCCAGGATAGAGAGCACAGATGCAGCCGCTCATTCTGCTTATCAGTAGTAACAATGGAGCTTTTTCAGTTCCACTGTAGACTATTGTTGCTAGGTGATGTCTGGGTCATTTGTTTTGCATTTGTTGTTTTAGTGTTTGTTATACAATAATTTAATTTTTTCTTTCTTTGGAATGATATGAAACGTGGTAAAGTTTTAGACATTTGCTATGTGGAAAAAAGAAAAGAAATCATGGACATGATTTGAAAAGGTTAAATGGTCCTAAAAAAATAGTCGCTGTCAGAAATCCAAAATCCTTTTCAAACTAAATTGAAAGCTAATTTTTTGAGATATGAACTTTAGATTTATGGCTTTGATTTTCTCACAGTTTTAGAGTAAAATGTGTTTTAGAAGATATATATTTGTTTAATATAAAAATTGAAAATGGTATTTTTGTGCATTTTTCATAACAATAACTTTTATTAAGGTCACTTTTTAAAACTTTTTAGTGTCGTCTTTAACAATAAACCAAACTTAAGTCTGTGCTAAAAAAAAACAAGATTTATACTTTTGAAAAAAAAAAAAATATATATATATATATATTACAATTTTATACGTTTTTTTTTTTAGGTCCATGCTCAAAAATAGATTAATATAAATATTAATAAATATAATTTAGTACCATAAAATCCCCTAAAAATACAAAATATTATCGAACTAAATATATAGTACAATCATTTCACTGAAAAAAAAAAAAAGGTCATTTTTGACCGACATGTAAACTGTCACAGGGTGCGTCAATGAAGTCAAACAAGGTTTATTTTAAATGACTTAAAGACAATCCACTGGCATAACACAAGCGATACCAGACAACTGAAGAGTGAACAGACAGCAACTTAACGATGGGAAACGATGGTGAACATCTGTGATGATCAAAGGAATTACCATGACAACTAAAAGGTGGCGGGGAAACTGAACAAAGGAAGACATGTGACTAATGAAAACAAACTGAACATAACTGTGACATAATATAAATATATGTGTTACATATTTAATATTTAATTTAATGCAATAATATTTAGCTTTACATATTATTGCATTGCTTCAAAAATATTATATATTAGTTTTTGCTCAATAAAAAACACATGAGCATTCACTGGTATTATTATTGATGCTTGACAGTGTCACTGATACATAGATCTGAAGTCGCTCCAGTGTTTGAGCGTTTCTGTGGCTGCACCAGAGGTCATGGGTTTGAATGAACTGAACGCAGCGATGCATCGGCTAAAAGAGACAAATGCGTAAATGCACGTTATTCAGCTGCTGTAGTTCAAATGGTTTAGAAAGAAGGGTTTGTAGCTAGAACCGTTGAACCAGTGAACAAGCCACAATCTCATTAATTGCTATAAATTCATCCCCTCTGACCCTCAGTCAGTCAGTAATTCTGCATGCATGTCGCTCGTCCAGAGGCAATTAAACCACTAATGGGAAAAGCCACTAATTCCTGAGCTCGTTTGACTAAAAGCCTGGGCTGTAACAATAAATGAAATGGCGGATGACTGCGACCTTCGGGTAAAAATCCAAGGTTGATGGGTTTAAACGTTTAAATATTAATGAAGGGACTACCAGTTTATACTGTTAAACTGTGGTTTTAGCTGAGGTTATTATATTTATCACAGTGATTTTATATTGCTGCTGTATTTGTCATCAATACTTCGGCGGTGTAAACTGCTGTATCGTCGGTTATTAGCACTACACTATTACAGTTTCTCTCAATCGCTTTGGCACGAAACCATTCTCTAAACTCTAAGCTCAATAGACACAGATGTTTGCTGGAAGATCTGAACTCTATACATATCTGCAAAATGTAGTTACTCACCCAAAACATTTAATTCATGCTTCAAAATGCTAGTTATTGTGCCAATGTCACCAAAATAAAAAGTGTTTTTGTCACCGCGTGAGCCACACTGCTCAACGTCTTGAGATGTTTATTCGCCATGGAAATATTTGTTATATTCAAATGTTGACACACACTGCTTTCTGTTCTATACAATAATGTCAGTTTTGTCAAGCTGAATACTCTTGTGGATCACACTGAGCTTTTACTGTAAATACAGATTCAGACAGTAGTAAAAATTGACTGGGAAAAGTCAATACTGTAGTACACACAAAAATAAATAAAATTAACATTTGTATTTATACAGTAGGGGAGACCGGGGAGGGTTGTAACACAGGGTTAGATGTAACACTGTAAGTTTGACAGTTCAGGAAAGAGCTGTGGTAACGTAATCAATATCATGCACTCCCATCTTCTTGAGCTCACAGGAGAAATTGCACGTGACTGCGAGCAAATGTGCTGATTTTATGACCAAAAAACAGATTTCCAGGTAAGAAAGTACAATTTTTCATCAAGATTATGTTCTGCCTAGCAAGCACTGAATTGTAACTTACATGACCTGAAGTAGCTATTTCTCTAGTTTATTTTGATGCTTTGTTTTTATGCTAGCTCCAAGCCCACGTGCTAAAACAGTTAGCTACGTCATGGCTGTGTGGAGTGGGGATCGTTGTAACAGTTTATTAAAAATGTTACAACCAACCCCTATGACGAGTCCAGTTATCAATCACATCCTCTGTTGAGGCGAAGTCATTTCATCGAGGGATTTATTCAGTAAATGTGTTTCCATCATAGTTTATGCGCATGTCATCTTACCAGATAAAAATGATCTGCCTCACAAGTTTTTTGTGCACATTATTAGAATGCATGCACATCTTGATGTTTCCATCCAGCGTTTCTTATGCAATGTCTAAAAATGCACACAAAAATAGGTGGATCTTGGAAACATAGCTAGTGACTGATCCGTATGGGACAGGAATACAGCACTACATTCTAAAACAAATACAATATAATGTTGTTTGTAAGTTTAAATTGTTCATGTTGTTCAAACCTGTTTTTTCTTTGCTCTTCAATGATGGATAGTGTGTGTGTTATTTCAGCAAGTGATCTCTCAGGGTTACATCGATCCCCAGTAGTGGGGTAGGTTGTAACAACAGAACTCTTTTTATTTGACATTAACTCACATCATCTGTGATTGTGTAGTGTATGTCCAAGTGAGTTATATTTGTAGCAGACAAATGTGGCTACCACGTATCAAAATTTGAGACATCTAGAACAAACAACCACTGAGTTACTGATGCTCAAACAAAAAGTGTTACAACCATCCCCAGTCTCACCTACATTTATTTTTTGAAGAAATGTGTTACATGTAAGCTTGAAATTCAGTTGTTTGTAAATTTTTATGTCTTTCTCTAACATACGTCGTCTTCCTATTGCTCTTCCATGACAAGAATTTTCAGTTTACACGCAACACATTTCTACAAAAATAAATGTACTGTATAAATACAAATGAGTAAGTACAAATATGTACAAATGAGTACTGATAATGCTCAGGGTTGTGATATACATATATATATATATACAGTTGCAAGAAAAGTATGTGAACCGCTTGCAGAATCTGTGGAAATGTGAATAATTTTAACAAAATAAGAGAGATCATAAAAAATTAATTATTTTTTATTTAGTACTGTCTTGAATAAGATATTTTACATAAATATATTTTTTGTACATATAGTCCACAAGACAAAAAATAGCTGAATTTATAAAAATGACCCCGTTCAAAAGTTTATGAACCATTGATTATTTATCCTGTGTGTCGTTCCCTGATGATCCACGGCTGTGTGTGTGTGTGTGTGTGTGTGAGTGTGTGAGTGTATGAGTGTGTGTCATTCTCTGATGATCCACGGCTGTGTGTGTGTGTGTGAGTGTGAGTGTGTGGTTCCCTGATGATCCACGGCTGTGTGTGTGTGTGTGTGTGTGTGAGTGTGTGTGTGTGTGTGTGTGTGTGTGAGTGTGTGGTTCCCTGATGATCCACGGCTGTGTGTGTGTGTGTGAGTGTGAGTGTGTGGTTCCCTGATGATCCACGGCTGTGTGTGTGTGTGTGTGTGTGTGTGAGTGTGTGTGTGTGTGTGTGTGTGTGTGTGAGTGTGTGGTTCCCTGATGATCCACGGCTGTGTGTGTGTGAGTGTGTGTGTGTGTGTGTGTGTGTGAGATTCTCTGATGATCCACGGCTGCGTGTGTGTGTGTGAGTGTGTGGTTCCCTGATGATCCACGGCTGTGTGTGTGTGAGTGTGTGTGTGTGTGAGTGTGTGTGTGTGTGTGTGTGTGTGTGTGTGTCATTCTCTGATGATCCACGGCTGTGTGTGTGAGTGTGAGTATGTGTGTGTGTGTGAGTGTGTGTGTCGTTCCCTGATGATCCACGGCTGTGTGTGTGTGAGTGTGTGTGTGTGTGTGTGTGTGTGTGAGTGTGTGTGTCATTCTCTGATGATCCACGGCTGCGTGTGTGTGTGTGAGTGTGTGGTTCCCTGATGATCCACGGCTGTGTGTGTGTGAGTGTGTGTGAGTGTGTGTGTGTGTGTGTGTGTGTGTGTGTCATTCTCTGATGATCCACGGCTGTGTGTGTGAGTGTGAGTATGTGTGTGTGTGTGAGTGTGTGTGTCGTTCCCTGATGATCCACGGCTGTGTGTGTGTGAGTGTGTGTGTGTGTGTGTGTGTGTCATTCTCTTATGATCCACGGCTGCGTGTGTGTGTGTGAGTGTGTGGTTCCCTGATGATCCACGGCTGTGTGTGTGTGAGTGTGTGTGTGTGTGAGTGTGAGTGTGTGTGTGTGTGTGTGTGTGTGTGTCATTCTCTGATGATCCACGGCTGTGTGTGTGAGTGTGAGTATGTGTGTGTGTGTGAGTGTGTGTGTCGTTCCCTGATGATCCACGGCTGTGTGTGTGTGAGTGTGTGTGTGTGTGTGTGTGTGTGTGTGAGTGTGTGTGTCATTCTCTGATGATCCACGGCTGTGTGTGTGTGAGTGTGTGTGTCATTCTCTGATGATCCACGGCTGTGTGTGTGTGTGAGTGTGTGGTTCCCTGATGATCCACAGCTGTGTGTGTGTTTTGTGATGGTTGTTCTTGAGTCTCTTGTTTGTCCTGAGCAGTTAAACTGACCAGCGTTCTTCAGGAAAATCCTCCAGCTCCTGTAGATCCTTCAGTTTTCCAGCATCTTCTGCATATCTGAGCCTCTCCAGCAGTGACTGTGATTCTGAGATCTGAGGACGATTGAGGGACTCAAACACAACTATTCACTAGGTTCACACATTCACTGACGCTCCAGAAGGAATAACATTTTTACACAGTTTCACTGAGAATCAACTCATCAGTTTTGATCATGTGCATTTAGTCATTGTGCAAATTGTAGACAATTGTACTAACTCTTTTGCACACATGTGAGAAAAAAAAAGTTGCTTAAATTTAATAAAAAATTCTAATCTGATGTGAGCAAGAAACTAATTGTTCAGTGATCTGAACGTATTGTTTTGAAAGAATTGAGCCAGAACTAGAACACGATTCTGTGCCGCGAACACACTCTCCTATGGAGAATTATGCATCGCTTACATTTGCCAATTAATTAAAGTCTGCCTTAATAAGCTTTGATGTATATGCCACAACATTATCTCTCCCAATTGCTATGTAAATTACAGAAACGTCTTGCTACTTAACATATCAGTCCAAAGAGATCAATGTCTCCACGTCTCGCTGTGTGGAAACAAAAGCAGGGAAGCAGCACAGCTCTCGTTTTAGTGCAGATGTGGTCTAGAAATGTCAGTAATGCCTATTGTCTGAGTTTTTTTTCTTACATTTTTCATTTGTATTAAGAAATATGCACACACTCCAGCCTCATTAGGGGCTTGTGATTGCTGGCGTATTGATCGGTGAGATGCGCTGAGCATCAGAAGACGGTTATGAACACCGCATCTGTTTACGCTCCTGACAAACCGGTGCAACGCTCGTGCTGATATTTCTTTTGATCGTCCTGTTTCTCAGAGCTGGAGGCTTTAGCCAAAGTTCTGCTCACACTTCACTGGTAGTTTGTAAAGCAGCTGCGATGAGAAACCATCACCTCACCGAAGGAACACTGAGTTCCTGCTCAACGCCACTGAAACTTCTCGTTTTTCTTTAACATCACTGTTTTTGGCTAAAAAATAAAAAGTTAGTTTAGTTAGTTTGGCCAAGTTAAAAAAAAAGTGATTGAACCGTTTTGACAGTGTCAGCGTCTATTTCGTGCACAAAACATTTAACGAATCCGTTTTGATGAACCAAGATTTGTATTCTGTGTTGTTTTCTGTTCACTTATTTGTAGCACCTGCCATAAACTTTATTACGTCTGATATGAAACAAAGTCTCAGCTTTCAAATTCTAGCAATGAATGTGGGTTTGTGGTTCCAGCGGGACATGCAATGATATTCTCTTCCGCTTTACTACTTACAGCAGCGAATAAACATGAAAGAACATCAGAAGGTGTTGAAGAAATTAACTCTAGAGATATATGCATGTTCATATTTAAATGTATATATTTCAACAACAAATTATTAAAAAGTTGATGTATAAACTGCCTTATGTGCAGTTTAAATGCTTATAAATGTAAATAAATTATATTATTATATTATATAAATTTGATTATTTAATCGGATATTAACTCTTTCCTCGCCAGCATTTTTGATTTTTGATTATTCACAAAAGTTTCATGGCCCCCAGAATATTTTGTTGTATGAATATCTGAACATGCAATATATGAAAGAAAGAACAGAACTTCTGCTTTTAAACAAACACACACACACACACATTCTAGCTTAATGCATGCATTTTTTTATCAACACTTCAATGTGGCAAGTTTCATGAAAAAAAGCTATATTTTGAGCAAAAAGCTGAGAAAATCATGTTTTGACTACATCCAGATGGGATTCAGAGCGATGGTCAAACACAGATGGAGTCGATCGAGTCCATCAACACCCCAAAGCTTCAGTCCTAGAGCTCGTCCTGGGTCGGGTTTGATTTATATCAGCAGTTTTGATTTATATGCTGTTTAATGTTGTAGATCACGTTATTTTACATGTGCATCTGCTTATATGATGAGATCGCTCGCCTCTGCTTTGATCAGGAGATTCTGTACTCATTCAGGAGATGTCTAATAGCGCCCCCTACCGTAAAACAGTGAAAACACGCGTTAAACGCGTTAAATGGGCTATATGTACGATTTTTCATGTATTTAAATTTTTTATTTTTTATTGCCAATGTGTAAACAGCATTTGACAAAACCTAAAAAACAAGCCCTTCCCCGACTTCCTAAGTTGTCTATGAAAACCTGTAGACTGATTTTTATGTAAAGGGCTTGGGACGTTTTTGCCGGGAAAATCTAAAGTATGTGACGTTTACACCCTGAGAGCCGCGTTTCCACCACAGGAACTTTCCCCAGGAATTAGGGACTTTGGGGTGGTACTCAGTGTGTTTCGACCGCAGGAACCAGGGTCTAAATGAAGTTCCAGGTAAAAATCCCCCCCCTCAGAAAGTCCCTGCTCGCGAGGTAGTACTTTTTCAAAGTTCAGGAACTTTCGGGGGTGGGACTTGGACGCTGAACATGGTGACTGGCTGACTGATTTCAACCACCATTTAAAAAGTCTGTTGCTATGCGTGCAGTGACTATGCTATGAGTTGTTTACTATTCAAATCAACAATGGAGTTAAAAAAATTTGACAGATGGACCGACGACGAGGTTCAGGCTTTATTAAGTCAAGTCAACATGTCATCAGCTCATTTCAATTATCATATATATTCAAGTAATGTAGTTGATATAGTTAATTTAGTTTAGTAATTAAATTTATTTGGATATTTATTTGAAAATGTAGTGTCCCCAACTGAGCAAGCCAGAGGCGACAGTGGCAAGGAACCAAAACTCCATCAGGTGTCCTAATGGAGAAAAATAAACCTTGGGAGAAACCAGGCTCAGTCGGGGTGCCAGTTCTCCTCTGGCCAATTAACAAACAGTGTATGATTATTATTTTGGCAGCCTTACAGGTCAGAAGTAATATTAGATCGGAATATTCGAAATATCGGAGTCATCACGCCGGAGATGGATCCATTGAGGATGCCATGTCGATGAGCAATTTCAGAGGGTAGACTAATTGACACGGTCTCTGCAGACACTTCAGGGATGCGTTGGTAATATCTGGGCGCTGGTCCACCATCTGATCTGGATACGGCCCGGATCCGGCTGACTGCAGTAAACCTCGGGATAAACAGAGAGACTAACATTAGCGTAGATGCCATTCCTCTTATGATGTAACGAGTACATCAGGTGTTATGGGAAGTGTTCCCGGTTCCGGCTGACCTAGTTAATGCAGCCTAACAATTTGAATAAAATATAAATTAAAAATGTTTTATGTGTATGCCATAGTGAAGAGATGCGTTTTTAGTCTAGATTTAAACTGATTTTTTAAGCTTAAGCTTATATGCGGAGGACAAAATCCAGCGGGAACTGGAAAGTCACACGCAGTCCTGCGTCACCGGACTAATCTTCACGGTGGAAGTTCCTGGGAAAAAAGTTCCTGGGACAAATTGTGTCGGGTAATTTCAGTGGAAACGGGGATGATGACACACGAATGCTTACACAATGTCCAGGATTATGCCGTACTGTAAGTACTGTAATGTCAGTGTGTCATGTTAAGAAAAGCGATTCATTCAAACTGTAGTCTCATATAGCCAGATATATATAGTCTACAGTCTCAAATATAGTTTATAATCAGACTATCATAACATAATGTGATTTTAATGACCTCCTCTGTCCACATGATGCAGGTGAATCTCAGAGCGGATGCAAACACATCCACATCTCTACGATCAGATGCTTCCTCTTGTTTCTCACCGCTGTCATATTTGTTGTGTTTATTTGTTATTGAGAGGAAAGCGTGCAGCACATATTCATCTAACCGTGGCTCTCAGCAGCTGAACGGCGTCGGGATGTGCGTTAACAGTATATCATTGCAAAGCCATTTCCAACTTCTTTTTTTTCCTAAGTGAACAACGAAAAATAACTTCACAGTGAGTATATCAGGGCCTTGAATCACGTTCAGTCTTTTGTACGTTATGTTTGCACGATTACGAACAATAAGTGCTGTTGCAGTTCACTTAACGGCCATTTTGATTGTATTCATCTGGAATGTATTTAATTGGGAAAAGTGGGCATTACAAACCATACATTGTTTCTTTCATTTCAGAAATTAACTTGTTAACTTTGCCAGCCCTAAAAAGAATTTAACTCGGAAAATTAAGAGAAAAAGTTAATCAGTAATTAGATTACACATGAAACATGTGAAATCATGTTATATGTTCATTGAATCTCTCCAGGAAATCATAATTTGTCCAGATGGATCCAGGAAATCTCCTAATTTACTAAAATGGGATCCATAACGAGACTGAGGAAGTCTTTCACACAGCGCTTTACCTGGACATAAACTCGCTTGCCGACCCGCCTGAACACCGCCGCCGTGTTGTAGATGTGTCTCCAACACTTTTCTGCACCAGCACTAATTGATGCCTCCGGCAGAGGAAAACAAAATGTGTCTCTCTCTCTGACAGCTCAGTAAGAGTCCTCGTGCTCTTAAAGATGCTCCTGCGGGGACTTTCACACGGACAGATGATTTAGCCCGACCGGACAGGAAGGCACAGGAGAAACACTCACTAAATTAAACGGATGAAGTATAATGGCCTTGTTTACTGTAACTGTATGAGAGCTAATACATGTTCCCTGTATAAGAATGGCAGGACAGCAGACTGTAAATACTCGAAATTACCACGCTTCCCAGTGTGTTAGCAATATGGGGGTTGGATTTATGGCTAAACTGTTTAACACAATAATATTTACCTGTTTATTCATGTAAACACACACAAATAATATAAATAAACATTATATTATTTATGTATGCATACACTGTAAACCCAAAGTTGGGCTAATTCAAAAACATTGAGGTAATCTGTTCCCAATTTTAAGTAAGCAGAACAATCAGGTTGAGTAATGCATGTTAATCGTTCCTAACTTGAAGTACTTAGTTAGCTAACTCATACATTTTGATAGCAATTAACATAAAATATTTAGTTAATTAACTTTTTTATTTTGAGTTCATGCAAATCAAATGAGTTATTTAATCCACTGTAAACCCTAATAAGTTGTCAGAAGTAAAAAAAAAAAAAAAAGTTGAATAACAACTATATAGCTATATACACTCACTTAAAGGATTATTAGGAACACCATACTAATACTCTGTTTGACCCCCTTTCGCCTTCAGAACTGCCTTAATTCTACGTGGCATTGATTCAACAAGGTGCTGAAAGCATTCTTTAGAAATGTTGTAGCCTCTTTTTCCTATTTGTAGTGGAGATGAGTGGTACCCGGTGGGGTCTTCTGCTGTTGTAGCCCATCCGCCTCAAGGTTGTGCGTGTTGTGGCTTCACAAATGCTTTGCTGCATACCTCGGTTGTAACGAGTGGTTATTTCAGTCAAAGTTGCTCTTCTATCAGCTTGAATCAGTCGGCCCATTCTCCTCTGACCTCTAGCATCAACAAGGCATTTTCGCCCACAGGACTGCCGCATACTGGATGTTTTTCCCTTTTCACACCATTCTTTGTAAACTCTAGAAATGGTTGTGCGTGAAAATCCCAGTAACTGAGCAGATTGTGAAATACTCAGACCGGCCCGTCTGGCACCAACAACCATGCCACGCTCAAAATTGCTTAAATCACCTTTCTTTCCCATTCTGACATTCAGTTTGGAGTTCAGGAGATTGTCTTGACCAGGACCACACCCCTAAATGCATTGAAGCAACTGCCATGTGATTGGTTGATTAGATAATTGCATTAATGAGAAATTGAACAGGTGTTCCTAATAATCCTTTAGGTGAGTGTACAATAGCTATAGCTATAACAAACTAATTCAGATAATGCCAACATGTTAACAATAGCTTACTGAATGAGTACAGCAACTTAAAACATGTAATGTACCCGCTCTCAAACCAAGCCGGTAACTCTCCAAAAACCCACATTAACAGAGACTCTTCTCCATTAGCATAACAAAACATTAATCACTACTAAATCTCCCTTACAATTAATCTTGCACAAAAAAAACACTTCATTTTAGCATTTACTCTCCCTTTCGAGTGCCATGGGCAAAGCATGCTGGGAAAAAAAAAATCCCAGCTCAGTTTCATTTAAACTCAAGATAGTCTAAATGAAAGGAAATGAGTTCATAACAATGAAACAGTTCAGTTTACTTGAAATATGTCAGTGCTGTGAACTCAAAAGAAAAAGAGCACAGTTCATTTAACTGAACTAATCTGTTTAATTTAAGTTTGTCCTACTCAAAAGAATTAAGTATTTTGAGCGTTGGGGTTTACAGTAGTGGCCAAAAGTGATGCCCGGCCTAGGGAAATTGAGATCTTCACCCTTTATTTGAATATTATTCAAACTTTGTTGAAGATTTTGTGAGCATATTGCATAGATTGTGCTTGGAGTCGATTTGGAGTTTAATTTGTGATAATAACACAATGAAACTTGCCTAATTGTGCCGGCATAATTTTTGGCCAGGTTGTCATTCAAAGAAACATGCAAAAACAAGAGAAAACCAATAAAATATTAATAACAAATCTGACAGGAAAATGCATGTCAATGCATAACCGTCATAGGCATTGAGGGGGACAAGTACCTCCCAATAATTGAAAATGGCCAAATTGTCCCCCCAATATTTGATATTTCTTATTGCTGCTCTCCATTACGCACCGCTCTGTTTGTAGTTAGGATGTCAAAATGATGGCCAATCAGATCAAAGAAGGCGGGGCTTAATGTTCACTGAAGATGAGTGTGAACCCCAACACAACGCTTTTAGTTTTTACAGTGAAAGAGTGCGTGCGTGGTAAGATATACACTCACCTAAAGGATTATTAGGAACACCATACTAATACTGTGTTTGACCCCCTTTCGCCTTCAGAACTGCCTTAATTCTACGTGGCATTGATTCAACAAGGTGCTGAAAGCATTCTTTAGAAATGTTGGCCCATATTGATAGGATAGCATCTTGCAGTTGATGGAGATTTGTGGGATGCACATCCAGGGCACGAAGCTCCCGTTCCACCACATCCCAAAGATGCTCTATTGGGTTGAGATCTGGTGACTGTGGGGGCCATTTTAGTACAGTGAACTCATTGTCATGTTCAAGAAACCAATTTGAAATGATTGGAGCTTTGTGACATGGTGCATTATCCTGCTGGAAGTAGCCATCAGAGGATGGGTACATGGTGGTCATAAAGGGATGGACATGGTCAGAAACAATGCTCAGGTAGGCCGTGGCATTTAAACGATGCCCAATTGGCACTAAGGGGCCTAAAGTGTGCCAAGAAAACATCCCCCACACCATTACACCACCACCACCAGCCTGCACAGTGGTAACAAGGCATGATGGATCCATGTTCTCATTCTGTTTACGCCAAATTCTGACTCTACCATCTGAATGTCTCAACAGAAATCGAGACTCATCAGACCAGGCAACATTTTTCCAGTCTTCAACTGTCCAATTTTGGTGAGCTCGTGCAAATTGTAGCCTCTTTTTCCTATTTGTAGTGGAGATGAGTGGTACCCGGTGGGGTCTTCTGCTGTTGTAGCCCATCCGCCTCAAGGTTGTGCGTGTTGTGGCTTCACAAATGCTTTGCTGCATACCTCGGTTGTAACGAGTGGTTATTTCAGTCAAAGTTGCTCTTCTATCAGCTTGAATCAGTCGGCCCATTCTCCTCTGACCTCTAGCATCAACAAGGCATTTTCGCCCACAGGACTGCCGCATACTGGATGTTTTTCCCTTTTCACACCATTCTTTGTAAACTCTAGAAATGGTTGTGCGTGAAAATCCCAGTAACTGAGCAGATTGTGAAATACTCAGACCGGCCCGTCTGGCACCAACAACCATGCCACGCTCAAAATTGCTTAAATCACCTTTCTTTCCCATTCTGACATTCAGTTTGGAGTTCAGGAGATTGTCTTGACCAGGACCACACCCCTAAATGCATTGAAGCAACTGCCATGTGATTGGTTGATTAGATAATTGCATTAATGAGAAATTGAACAGGTGTTCCTAATAATCCTTTAGGTGAGTGTAAGTAGCTAAACATTTCATATTTGACAACTGTGACAAGATATGTTTAACGACTCACAGTAACAGTGATGCAAACTCAACTTTTTTTTAATGTAATTTTGCCATTTTGAATTGAAAATATGCAGTCATTTAAAGGATGTCATTCATAACATGACGAGACGAAACGTTTTTAACATTTTTTTGTCATAGACATACTAACAAGAGTGAATGTGTGCATATTTTCAAATAAAATATTATTTGCAAAGGGTTTAAATGGGTAAATACTTCACAACTAGGCTATAATTAGACATAGAACTTCTTTTACCGTTCTTATTTCTTCTTTGTTTCCTTTTATTCCTTAAAAATATTTAATTTCTTTAAAAAAAAACGTTGGTCACCCCAATATTCAAGACATGGTTATGGCCTTGATTTGTGCATTTCCCTGTCAGCTTTTTTTATGCATGTTTTGCATTGCATAGTAAAACCTGTATCTGTAGTTTGCCTTTTTTTTGCCAAAAAATTTTGTCAGATAAATACCTGAACCAAGTTAACAAGTTTTCATTATAGTGTCACATTTCATATTTTTCTCACACGTATACATGAGTTTAAACATATGCAGATATCATTATATGAGGAAGGAGGCTCTCATATCTCCGCTGTCTCAGGGAATAAAAAAGCAGCCAAAGCCCCAAAATTGTAATAAAACAATCATATGTGGCCACACACATCCATTTGTCATTGTTGGCCAACCAAAGGAGCTGATCGGCTCCTCGAGCGCAGTGACACCTCACCACTAATGCTGCAAGATTTGATTGACAGGTGGCAATATCGGCCAGCAGCGTCCTCAAGGTTGCTTTGACTTTGAGTTTATGGTGTTGTGGATATTTGTTTAGCAATGGCAGGAGGAAGATTGAGGTGTCGCTGCAGGGAACTGCATCTGTATGATGCAATAAGTCGTGCAATTAGGTAAACACAGCGTCATGCACAACCTATCCCTATCATTTTTAAACCAAAACCTGTCTCCGAGTTTAATGAATATGTATGGCTTGTGCACTTCCACACTGAAAGTGGAATTCCTGCCACAAAACAATGTTGTTTATCCATTACGGATGTGTCGTCCGTCCAGAGAGAAAGCCTTTTTGAGCGACAGTCAGACTTGTCACGCAATCTATAGCTTTTTGTAAATAACAAGACTTTTTCACACACATAAAACAAGCTAAGCAAATCAATATGAGCTGCTATTCCATTCACAAAGAACCTCTTTTATGGAAACCTTGGGCAAGCACAGGCTATAGTATTGATCTTTGACTGAACAACACTGCTGAATAACCTTGAGCGGGGAAAAAATACACTTTCTAGGGATGCCGAGAGCTGCTCAATGATCTCTGTTGTTAAAAACATTACGTTACTTTGGATCCCGCTGAACCTTTTGTTAAAGAACACAACTGGAGTTCCTGTCTGAAATCTGACAATGCGAGAATTGTAATGGGAGCCAATTAAACTGTGTTCAAGCCTGGCCTGCATACGTTAAACAGGCCATCTTGGCTCGGATACACTCTTAGAAAAAAGGTTCAATGGGTTTCCATTTAGAACTCTAGGGTTCTTGCCAAAAAGGTTATATATAAGGCGAAATGTCTTAAATGATTGCCTAGTACTTTGATGTTTAACAGGTTAGTTCATTTTTTTCTAGTGATAAAGTAAAGTCTGCGACAGTGGTTTTCAACCTTTTTGACTCTATGTCCTCCCATTGTTCCATTGTCCATAATAGAGCAATATTATAATATATACAATATAAAGTATACAATATTATAATATATACAATATAAAGGGCCATAACCTTTCAATTTTTTCATGATTTACTGGAAAATAATGCTGGGCGTTATGGCCAAAAAAAATATCACGATAACATTTTTCTTATCAGTCGATATCGATAATTATCACAATATATGTCTTTATTTATTTCAAGTTTAAAGGCACATTTTTGCTCCTATGTGAAAGTAACCAGATAATTGTGATTTTCAACTACTCTTTATTATGACAAACATTTAAATTCTTTACACTTTTCCAGGCATATTTCCTTGACAAATATCTGGCAACAAAATATCTTAATAGAAAAATTAATTTCTTAGTTTCTGCATGTTCTAACAGGTGATATTGTGAACATCTGTAACATACATTTAGATGATAACCACACATATATCACCTCCCTACCATGGTAAAGTGTAACTATATGGTTTCTATAGTATTTGTATCAAAAACAGTAGCCTAAATACATTTAGTATAAATGCACACATGATATAGCTTAATCACAAAAATACTGTAATTATATTTCATTACTCCTTTAATACATGTCTACATTAATAATATAACACAATTCAATATGTATATCCCACATTTCTGCCACAACACCATGGGGCAATTAGTGTTACTACAGTAAATCCATGGTAAATGATGGTGATTTGTAGATTGAAAAGCCTTCTGCGGCTGTAAAGTCAGAATTCGGAGAAAAAAAAAGTCAGAATTCCGAGGATTCAGAATTTCAGAATTCCAAACTACGTTTGGGGTGTGCTCAACAAACTTGAAATTCCATCTTAATGACCAAAACAGCATGTAATTATTAATTATACAAGACCTTTAATTCTGACTTTACACCTCGGAATTGTAAAGGTGTAAAGTCCGAGGTGTAAAGTCAGATTTCCGAGGTGTAAAGTCAGAATTAAAGGTCTTGTATAATTAATAATTACATGCTGTTTTGGCCATTAAGATGGAATTTCAAGTTTGTTGAGCACACCCCAAACGTAGACCAATCTCAGGGAAATTTGGTTTGTTTCCATTTCTCATGTTCTTCGCTGAATTCAAGCGCTTCTCATGCGATATCCCAGCGCGAGACCGTTCAGCGAACAATAATTTTTTGTCCGATTCAATCAAACCATACATCATTTTGATAGAACCTCGATAGAAGGTTTTTAATAGAGAATAAATAACAATAACTATTTTTTTTTATTATTTGCTCATAGCGACTCATTTTGCCAGCACGGGTCACATATTTCGTTGTTTCCTGTCTGAAAATGTAGTCCTAAACCTACCCCTACCCTTAACTTACCCCTAAAGTCAGAGAGAAATGATAGGTGAATAACAATGATGTAGAAGAACCTAACCCTAGTTTTAAGCCTAAACTTCACATAAACTGTGAAGCTGTCCCTCAAATCTGATTGGTTGATTGAAATGGTGTTCCAGGATCAACAAAGATGTCGATCCAGGAACATGTTGTAAAATATTATATGATGAGTAAGTTATGACAACATATGTGACCCGTGCTGGCAAAATGAGTCCTTAGTCATTATTCTCTATTAAAAAAACCTGCAAAATGATGTATGACTATTTGGAATCTGACAAAAATGACTGAGCTACACCTGTTTGAAGTCGATAGAGTCAGTTTTGAGAAAAATCAAGTTAATGTTTTCTGAAGGTTCCAAAACAAAATCACCTTAAAATCCCTGATAATAACACCCGATTTGACTCACACCAAGTCAACACCAAATATCTAAAATATATATTTGTTTTTCCATGATATCACAACTGTTTGATTAGCGTTATTGAGACAGACAGTCTATATATTAAGACCTACTGTAACGCACAGATCTAATATAATGTCACACATCAGATGTTTTCCCCAACAGTTAACCAAACGTTCACATAAGACATAACAGATGATGTCTGCGTGAATACTGGCCAAGACAGATATTTTGAAGTACTGTAATTCTGTGTGTGTGTGTGTATCAGGATCGAGCGCTGTCTGAGAGTCGCATGCGTCAGATCGTTTTCATGGACAAAGGAAAGGTACTCCTCTCAGAAAATGTACAAATAAAGATACTTTTAGATGTTTAATTGCTATTTGGAGCATTGGGACCGCTAGACGAGGGCTTAATGAACAGTCAGTTTAATGTAATTTAAGTTAAAACATCCAAGTTGATTGTACTTAAAAATATAAGGCAGCAAATTTTTTTTACAGTGCGCTTCACCTACACATTGTCATAACTAGAATAATGGGCATTGAGTTATACGATTTTATTTTACCTGACTTTTCCCCTAAAAAGTTCTATGCAAGCGTCCGGTTGAACCCTTTAAGGTTCCATATAGAGACCTTTACTTTTTAGAGTGTATCTGACACAAGATGACTTTAACTGACAACTCACGCTCACGTGAGGAAACAAGTAGCGTGAAGGGTTACTCTGGGCAGTATTTTCTGACAGCCGTCATGATATTACTCGACCCAGAGACCACGGCCAGTGTTTTAGCACTGCTATAAAAGGCAGCGAGGCGAGCGGCTCCTACTGAGTGAATTTGTTTTGCACGTCTGCTGGCCGCAAACCTCCGGCAGCCAACTGTAAAATGATCAATGCCAGCTCAGCCAATATGTGAGACACAGCCGTTTGGACGTGGACCATGCTGAGTCTGAGCCCATGCTTTTTTATATTTAACATTTTTAATGCGCTTTCATTGCGTTTGCTGTGGAACGCTTTAATCCGTGTGGCTTTCTGCATTGTGACTCCCTTTCATATTGTTTGTAATTCAAGGGAAGCCGGTTTGGTTCCTCTCAGCGGTTCGCTTGAAGAGACAAACATTCTGGGATGGAAAAAGAGGGGGGAAATAAAATACTGGGCAAAGCTGGGAAAGAAAGAAGGCTTCTGCCCAAGGCATCATCTCAGTAAGAGGCATTAAGCTATTAAACACAGAGAAAGATTTTAGAGAAATGGCACACAAATGCTTGAAAGGACAAGCCAAACATTTGTTTGGCAGCGTTTTGTGAGAATGTCAGAATATCTGTCAGTAACGTCTCCCGCTCTAGGATGACGGACACAGTGCTGAGAAAATGCCTAATGGGAAGCTGAGAGTTCAAAAGGAACAGATACAGTGGACCGGGTAATGGGGCGTCGCTTTAAGAGCAGATGAAAAGAGACCTGGCTACTGAGACTGCTGAATCACAGCGACTCATACGTCTGACGGTGAACAGATGCTTCAACACCGCAAACAGAGACGTAACACTGATTCTGAGGATGCATGAGAGAAAATACCTACGCATGCTAGTGGTGACTCGAAAGATTCGTTCAGCGGCGCTCACATCGATACAGCAGAAGGTGGCGACAAGTGAGTGTCTTCTTGTGTGTTATGAGTGAGTCATTGAATGATTCACTCAACCGATTGACTCAAAATAATATTGTCAAAATGTGTGGCTGTAGATCAAGTGCACAATGATAATCTACTAATAAGCACAATAAACAGAAAAATAGCAAGGGAAACCACAATCACATTGACCTGAAATAAAGCTAGACAAGGAGGAAGTAAAATCAGAGGGCATACTAGAAACTGAGGAGCTAATTAATGAGACACACCTGAAACAAGGACTCTAATTATTCAGTAACCTAGGAGACAAAAAATGTGGGGAAAATGAGAGCTGAATTTAGCAATACACTAGAAGATTGACCAGAAAACTCAGGCCCCGTCCACACAGAGACGCGATTAGCTGTATACGTAAAAATGTTGTATCGTTTCGGCGTTTCATCCACGCGGATCCGGCATTTTGGGATTTTTTAAACCGGGTCCCAGAGTGGATAAATCTGACACCCTTGCGTTTCCGTGTGTAAAGCCAATCCGTATATTCTGTGAAACGGTGATGTCATCACCCCACGTCTCGCGCATGCTCCAAGTCTTCTTCTCCGTTTTTAGTGTATCTCTGTGGCAGAATTACAGCGCCACATACTGGTCTGACATGTGTACTACATCGTTTTGAGTCAGTATCAGTGGTTTCGTGTGTACGCAGATATTTCTGGAGGCGAGAAAAAAAAAAAGATTGGATAGGGAAAGCTCTGTTTTCGTGTGGATGTGACCTCAGACATGAACCCGGGTCCATTCTGCGTACCTCGCTTAATACATCTGAGATGATTTGACAGATGCCATATCTTCTAATCGTGATAACTGATCTCTGGCTAATTTGGTTCTTCAAACAAATTTGCGGATTGGATTAAAATATCTGGATTAAGTTGTCTGAGATTACTGCGTGTTCCTGTGTTCCCTGAAGAGGGCAGATGCATCGAAACTCATAACCACGATCAGCAATGCAGCGATTGGCTGGCGGCAAGACAGCAACGCAATGACATCATATAATTAAAAAAGACACCTGATGAAAAACTTGACAAATTCAAAATTAAATAAAAAAACGACGAATTTCTGGACCTTTATAAGGAAACAGCCAAACGACCAAAACAACATAAAAGTCATAATAGATCGATTAAATGTGCACTGTTTTTTTTTAAACATGATTCCCAATTATTTATATTCACGATTTTATAGTATTTGTACACCCTTTATATTTTTATTTCAATGTTGTAATTAGCAATTCATTTAATTTTTCATTCAATTTGAAGCAGATTTGTTACGTGTCATCATTAATTAAAGTGCTTTAAGGGTCAAGATCAAGTTATCTGCATCTCCTGCGCTGCATCAAGCCATCCCATAATATCCATCATCACTCAAATTAATGCACGGCTCAGATTAACTGTACAGCATGTGTGTAAGACTCCAATAAAATTATAAAGTAATTATCCCATCACAAAATAAATCTCTCAATCAAGTGGCTGTATCTACAAAATTATAATATTATTTTCAAACAATCCAAGATCATGCCAAATTGTCAAAAGTCAAAATGTGCTTTATTGTGCCATCAGTAAGAGTTTTTACTTTATTTTATTTTATTCACAAAAACAGTCAAGAGAGAGATCATTCAGTTAAAAGATTTGTACATTTGTTTGTGTGTGTTCAAGCCACATGATCGTTTACTTTAATATGGAGCTTTTAGGGCAATTTTATGTTTGTACCTTGAGTTGTATTATACTATATTGTATTATTTTATTTTAAAATAAAGGCTTGTGCATGCTGTGCGTTATTGTGCCTATAGTGACAAGGTTTCAGTCAACATATTTCATCCAAATTTTGGGTTCAAGAATACTGGACTGAAACACAGAGATGCAAAAAATCCACAAAACTGAGAAAGAGATTTGTTCATTTTGTTCAATTTTCTGTGTGTAGTTTGAATAACCCAAACACAAATCTACCTCTTGTTGTAGTTGTGTACGTTTCCTTATGTACACTGCTATTCCTGTAAACCTTCAACCTCCAAAGCGTGGTGTGTAGTAACTGCAGTGTGTCAAATAAACTAGGACACCTCCACCATCTTTTCAACAGATTAACTGTGCCCTAGTTTGTGCTGTGTGCAGCGGCTGACGGGAACATTGAGTTTTGGGGTTGTAATTTAGTGTGTGTGTGTGCGCGCGTGTGTGTGTGCATGTGTGTGTGTTTGCAGGACGCGCTAGCATCTGTCCGTGCCATGTGAGGACGTTACTGATGCGTCCTCTGTGTATGAGGGAGACAAATGATGGTGGTCTGGAAAGAGAGGGAGGGTTTATCCACTTTCAGGTCACCTTACAAATTGCAAATAGTCTCATCCAGTGAATCCGAATCCTCCATCCTCACTGATGGTGTGCTTATAGTTTGACTGGGCGCTGCTCACACCCTCAGGAGGACCAAACATTTTCTTCTTCATTACAGGGTCAGATAAAATACGATCACTGGGTTTGGTCTCAGAATGGGTCAAAATATATATTTTCTCTTTTAAAATCACATTTGCTTTATTCCTGACTCTTGACATTGATGTTTTTAGTGGCAGAGACTTAAAGAGGATGATTTTCAGGATGCTGTGCTCTTGTGTGCCAACAGTAACTGGGTTTCAGGGGAGCGGGGTTATCTGGACTGAAGATGTAAATAAACCAATTAATAACACCAAGATGAAAATGATTGTTTCAGTATGGCCAAAAACTTTTATACTTGTTTTATTTTTTTTTATTTTTTATTTTTTATTATTATTATAATTTTTTTAAATCCACATAAACAGCCATGAAAGACTTTGTACAGTTAAAATATTTATTTTATTCTATTATTTTAGGTTAGGTTTTGAAAAATCAATTATTTTATTTACTTTATTTTCTATTTTATTTTATTTTATTTATTTATTTTTATTTTTTTATCAATTATTTTAAACCAATTGTTTACACAGATGAAAATTACATTTTGAAAATGGCCAAATACTTCTTTGACTATTTTATTTTATTTCATTTCATTTAAAATCCACAGAAACAGCCATAAGAGACTTTTTATTTTATTTTATTTTATTTTATTTTATTTTATTTTATTTTATTTTATTTTATTTTATTTTATTTATTTTATTTTATTTTATTTTATTTTATTTTATTTTATTTTATTTTATTTTATTAAATGTCTTCCCGAGACAATAACTGAACGTTAACTCTTTGGTAGATGTGACCTTAAACCAGTCTCTTAAGCTTCCTTATGATCACTAGCCGACCAAACGTTCAGACAAACAGTCAATGTTTAAAGTTTGTTCTACTGTCTTTGTAGTACAATTACACGGGACATACATTAAAGAATCATGTAGCATTAATGGACATGTAAAAGGCCAAAGGGGAGATGTAGAGCATGCATCTCAAAAGGATGATAGGATGAACTATTCTGCCACGTGGCATGTTTTGTTTATCCTATTAATTATTTTAATGCAGTTTAAGAGATTTGCATTTCAAAATGGTTGGAGGGATGAATTTGATTTGATTGCATAGGTGAAGTGTGTAATTACTGTGGCACTTGCATCGAAATTGCATCAAATCTCCTGAACCCTCCAACCATTTAGCCATTGGTCGGACACACCAATAGCCCCGCCCCCAAACTCTCACCACTGGTTGAGCCAGGTCTAACAGAGAAAGCAGTTTTGAAAGCCCCACAGTTTCACACATTTCAGGCATGAATCAGCCTACGAATGGCTATTTATAGTCGTCTCTGCATATTAATGTGGGATAAGAGAAGGTGTTTTTGCATAGAAAAAAAAGCATCACCTTTAAATACTGAAATGGCTGTGTGTCTTGAGCTGATATCTGTTATTTCGCTGACGTGTTGATTTGACCGGTGTGTGACTGGTGAGCAGTCAGTGTTCCAGTGCTAGCGGTGTGATGCTACTGGTCTTGTTTTCATTGGCTATATTTAGACCATGGCCTGCTCCTCTGCAGAATACTAATCAGGACACTGCAAAGCCTCGGCAAGGGTTGAGCGAGGATGGCGAGAGGTAGAATCTCTCTGCACAGTAAATCTCATGCAGACACTCTAATGCTTAATCTGGTGATGTTCACTATCAAACAATATGACTGGGTTGAAATATCTTTTTCCACAAGACTCTGAATAACATAATTTTTTTCAATAGATTTAATGTTTGCGTAATAGCACTGAGACGTTTAATGGACATACCGTTTTGTCAAATCTTTTCTTTCAAATGTGCTTGTTGTTCTTCCCTTCCTTTATTTACATTCATCCTCCACCATCTCTCTCTTTCCCTTCGACTTCATCCTTACTTCTCTGGCCATCTTTACACTGCCGTGTCTCTCTTATTCCTCCTCTTCTCTGGTGGACGACTGTAGCAGATGTCAAATTGCAGAATTATTCAGAGGCATAAAGATGAATGCACATGCACATCTGTCCCTGTATCCTGGCGGGTTCGAGCACAGCCATGCTTGATGTGTGTAGTAACTGATTAAATGGGTGAAGAAAGAGATTTACAACAGGTTTTTCAGTATCAGAACTATGGCTTGTGGTCTGACACATTTCTGGAGTTCTGTTGTTGAAAACAACACGTTCTCACTCCCAACTCTTGGTCAAATCACTTTTTAACACCCAGTGTTCCCCTTCAGAGTCATTTTTCGACGCGCAGGTACTCCATTGATTTCAATGAGAAACCGGAGTCATACACTGACGTGTTGGGCATGGGAATGTTATCGTCATGATTAAATATATATTGGGTTATGATTTTGCCATTATGACATGTTGGAGTGGAAACGTTACGTCAGCTTTGATAGTGATATGTCATTGGCTTTTGTGTCTCGTGACCGATTGCGTCATTACGTCAGCTTTGATTGTGAAATGTCATTGGCTCTCGTGTGTCTCGTGACCGATTGCGTCATTACGTCAGCTTTGATTGTGAAATGTCATTGGCTCTCGTGTGTCTCGTGACCGATTGTGTCATTACGTCAGCTTTGATAGTGAAATGTCATTGGCTCTCGTGTGTCTCGTGGCCGATTGTGTCATTACTTCAGCTTTGATAGTGAAATGTCATTGACTCTCGTGTGTCTCGTGGCCGATTGCGTCATTACGTCAGCTTTGATTGTGAAATGTCATTGACTCTCGTGTGTCTCGTGGCCGATTGCGTCATTACGTCAGCTTTGATTGTGAAATGTCATTGGCTCTCGTGTGTCTCGTGACCGATTGTGTCATTACGTCAGCTTTGATAGTGAAATGTCATTGGCTCTCGTGTGTCTCGTGGCCGATTGTGTCATTACTTCAGCTTTGATTGTGAAATGTCATTGACTCTCGTGTGTCTCGTGGCCGATTGCGTCATTACGTCAGCTTTGATTGTGAAATGTCATTGGCTCTCGTGTGTCTCGTGGCCGATTGTGTCATTACGTCAGCTTTGATAGTGAAATGTCATGGGCTCTCGTGTGTCTCGTGACCGATTGTGTCATTACGTCAGCTTTGATAGTGAAATGTCATTTACTCTCGTGTGTCTCGTGGCCGATTGTGTCATTACTTCAGCTTTGATAGTGAAATGTCATTGACTCTCGTGTGTCTCGTGGCCGATTGCGTTATTACGTCAGCTTTGATTGTGAAATGTCATTGACTCTCGTGTGTCTCGTGGCCGATTGCGTCATTACGTCAGCTTTGATTGTGAAATGTCATTGGCTCTCGTGTGTCTCGTGGCCGATTGTGTCATTACGTCAGCTTTGATAGTGAAATGTCATTGGCTCTCGTGTGTCCTGTGACCGATTGTGTCATTACGTCAGCTTTGATAGTGAAATGTCATTGACTCTCGTGTGTCTCGTGGCCGATTGCGTCATTACGTCAGCTTTGATTGTGAAATGTCATTGGCTCTCGTGTGTCTCGTGGCCGATTGTGTCATTACGTCAGCTTTGATAGTGAAATGTCATTGGCTCTCGTGTGTCCTGTGACCGATTGTGTCATTACGTCAGCTTTGATAGTGAAATGTCATTGACTCTCGTGTGTCTCGTGGCCGATTGCGTTATTACGTCAGCTTTGATAGTGAAATGTCATTGGCTCTCGTGTGTCTCGTGACCGATTGTGTCATTACGTCAGCTTTGATAGTGAAATGTCATTGGCTCTCGTGTGTCCCGTGACCGATTGTGTCATTACGTCAGCTTTGATAGTGAAATGTCATGGGCTCTCGTGTGTCTCGTGACCGATTGTGTCATTACGTCAGCTTTGATAGTGAAATGTCATTTACTCTCGTGTGTCTCGTGGCCGATTGTGTCATTACTTCAGCTTTGATAGTGAAATGTCATTGACTCTCGTGTGTCTCGTGGCCGATTGCGTTATTACGTCAGCTTTGATAGTGAAATGTCATTGACTCTCGTGTGTCTCGTGGCCGATTGCGTCATTACGTCAGCTTTGATTGTGAAATGTCATTGGCTCTCGTGTGTCTCGTGGCCGATTGTGTCATTACGTCAGCTTTGATAGTGAAATGTCATTGGCTCTCGTGTGTCTTGTGATCGATTGTGTCATTACGTCAGCTTTGATAGTGAAATGTCATTGGCTCTCGTGTGTCTCGTGGCCGATTGTGTCATTACGTCAGCTTTGACAGTGAAATGTCATTGGCTTTTGTGTCTCGTGACCGATTGCGTCATTATGTCAGCTTTGATAGTGAAATATCATTGACTCTCGTGTGTCTTGTGGCCGATTGCGTCATTACGTCAGCTTTGATAGTGAAATGTCATTGGCTCTCGTGTGTCTTGTGACCGATTGCGTCATTACGTCAGCTTTGATAGTGAAATGTCATTGACTCTCGTGTGTCTTGTGACCAATTGCGTCATTACATCAGCTTTGATAGTGAAATGTCATTGACTCTCGTGTGTCTTGTGGCCGATTGCGTCATTACGTCAGCTTTGATAGTGAAATGTCATTGGCTCTCGTGTGTCTCGTGACCGATTGCGTCATTACGTCAGCTTTGATAGTGAAATGTCATTGGCTCTCGTGTGTCTTGTGACCGATTGCGTCATTACATCAGCTTTGATAGTGAAATGTCATTGGCTCTCGTGTGTCTCGTGACCGATTGCGTCATTACGTCAGCTTTGATAGTGAAATGTCATTGACTCTCGTGTGTCTTGTGGCCGATTGCGTCATTACGTCAGCTTTGATAGTGAAATGTCATTGGCTCTCGCGTGTCTCGTGACCGATTGTGTCATCACGTCAGCTTTGATAATTAAATGTCATTGGCTCTCGCGTCTTGTGATCGATTGCGTCATTACGTCAGCTTTGATAGTGAAATGTCATTGGCTCTCGTGTGTCTCGTGACCGATTGTGTCATTACGTCAGCTTTGATAGTGAAATGTCATTGGCTCTCGTGTGTCTTGTGACCGATTGTGTCATTACATCAGCTTTGATTGTGAAATGTCATTGGCTCTTGTGTGTCTCGTGACTGATTGCATCATTACATCAGCTTTGATTGCGAAATGTCATTGGCTCTTGTGTGTCTCGTGACCGATTGCGTCATTACATCAGCTTTGATAGTGAAATGTCATTGGCTCTTGTGTGTCTCGTGACTGATTGCGTCATTACATCAGCTTTGATTGTGAAATGGCATTGGCTCTCGTGTGTCTCGTGACCGATTGTGTCATTACGTCAGCTTTGATAGTGAAATGTCATTGGCTCTCATGTGTCTCGTGACCGATTGTGTCATTACATCAGCTTTGATGGTGAAATGTCTTTCTCTCTCGTGTGTCTTGTGACTGATTGCGTCATTACGTCAGCATTGATAGTGAAATGTCATTGGCTCTTGTGTGTCTTGTGACCGATTGTGTCATTACGTCAGCTTTGATAGTGAAATGTCATTGGCTCTCGTGTGTCTTGTGACCGATTACGTCATTACATCAGCTTTGATAGTGAAATGTCATGGGCTCTCGTGTGTCCCGTGACCGATTGTGTCATTACGTCAGCTTTGATAGTGAAATGTCATTGGCTCTCGTGTGTCTCATGGCCGATTGCGTCATTACGTCAGCTTTGATAGTGAAATGTCTTTCTTTCTCGTGTGTCTTGTGACTGATTGCGTCATTACGTCAGCTTTGATAGTGAAATGTCATTGGCTCTCGTGTGTCTTGTGACTGATTGCGTCATTACGTCAGCTTTGATAATGAAATGTCATTGGCTCTTGTGTGTCTCGTGACTGATTGCGTCATTACATCAGCTTTGATTGTGAAATGGCATTGGCTCTCGTGTGTCCTGTGACCGATTGTGTCATTACGTCAGCTTTGATAGAGAAATGTCATTGACTCTCGTGTGTCTCATGGCCGATTGCGTCATTACGTCAGCTTTGATAGTGAAATGTCTTTCTCTCACGTGTGTCTTGTGACCGATTGCGTCATTACGTCAGCTTTGATAGTGAAATGTCTTTCTCTCTCGTGTGTCTTGTGACTGATTGCGTCATTACGTCAGCTTTGATAGTGAAATGTCTTTCTCTCACGTGTGTCTTGTGACCGATTGCGTCATTACGTCAGCTTCGATTGTGAAATGTCATTGGCTCTCGTGTGTCTCGTGACCGATTGCGTCATTACGTCAGCTTTGATTGTGAAATGGCATTGGCTCTCGTGTGTCCTGTGACCGATTGTGTCATTACGTCAGCTTTGATAGTGAAATGTCATTGGCTCTCGTGTGTCTCGTGGCCGATTGTGTCATTACGTCAGCTTTGATAGTAAAATGTCATTGACTCTCGTGTGTCTCGTGGCCGATTGCGTCATTACGTCAGCTTTGATTGTGAAATGGCATTGGCTCTCGTGTGTCCTGTGACCGATTGTGTCATTACGTCAGCTTTGATAGTGAAATGTCATTGGCTCTCGTGTGTCTCGTGACCGATTGCGTCATTACGTCAGCTTTGATAGTGAAATGTCATTGACTCTCGTGTGTCCCTTGACCGATTGTGTCATTACGTCAGCTTTGATAGTGAAATGTCATTGGCTCTCGTGTGTCTCGTGACCGATTGCGTCATTACGTCAGCTTTGATAGTGAAATGTCATTGGCTCTCGTGTGTCTTGTGACCGATTACGTCATTACATCAGCTTTGATAGTGAAATGTCATGGGCTCTCGTGTGTCCCGTGACCGATTGTGTCATTACGTCAGCTTTGATAGTGAAATGTCATTGGCTCTCGTGTGTCTCGTGACCGATTGCGTCATTACGTCAGCTTTGATAGTGAAATGGCATTGGCTCTCGTGTGTCTCGTGACCGATTGTGTCATTACGTCAGCTTTGATAGTGAAATGTCATTGGCTCTCGTGTGTCTTGTGACTGATTGCGTCATTACGTCAGCTTTGATAATGAAATGTCATTGGCTCTTGTGTGTCTCGTAACTGATTGCGTCATTATGTCAGCTTTGATAGTGAAATATCATTGACTCTCGTGTGTCTTGTGGCCGATTGCGTCATTACGTCAGCTTTGATAGTGAAATATCATTGACTCTCGTGTGTCTTGTGGCCGATTGCGTCATTACGTCAGCTTTGATAGTGAAATGTCATTGGCTCTCGTGTGTCTTGTGACCGATTGCGTCATTACGTCAGCTTTGATAGTGAAATGTCATTGACTCTCGTGTGTCTTGTGACCAATTGCGTCATTACATCAGCTTTGATAGTGAAATGTCATTGACTCTCGTGTGTCTTGTGGCCGATTGCGTCATTACGTCAGCTTTGATAGTGAAATGTCATTGGCTCTCGTGTGTCTCGTGACCGATTGCGTCATTACGTCAGCTTTGATAGTGAAATGTCATTGGCTCTCGTGTGTCTTGTGACCGATTGCGTCATTACATCAGCTTTGATAGTGAAATGTCATTGGCTCTCGTGTGTCTCGTGACCGATTGCGTCATTACGTCAGCTTTGATAGTGAAATGTCATTGACTCTCGTGTGTCTTGTGGCCGATTGCGTCATTACGTCAGCTTTGATAGTGAAATGTCATTGGCTTTTGTGTCTCGTGACCGATTGCGTCATTACGTCAGCTTTGATTGTGAAATGTCATTGGCTCTCGTGTGTCTCGTGACCGATTGCGTCATTACGTCAGCTTTGATTGTGAAATGTCATTGGCTCTCGTGTGTCTCGTGACCGATTGTGTCATTACGTCAGCTTTGATAGTGAAATGTCATTGGCTCTCGTGTGTCTCGTGGCCGATTGTGTCATTACTTCAGCTTTGATAGTGAAATGTCATTGACTCTCGTGTGTCTCGTGGCCGATTGCGTCATTACGTCAGCTTTGATTGTGAAATGTCATTGACTCTCGTGTGTCTCGTGGCCGATTGCGTCATTACGTCAGCTTTGATTGTGAAATGTCATTGGCTCTCGTGTGTCTCGTGACCGATTGTGTCATTACGTCAGCTTTGATAGTGAAATGTCATTGGCTCTCGTGTGTCTCGTGGCCGATTGTGTCATTACTTCAGCTTTGATAGTGAAATGTCATTGACTCTCGTGTGTCTCGTGGCCGATTGCGTCATTACGTCAGCTTTGATTGTGAAATGTCATTGACTCTCGTGTGTCTCGTGGCCGATTGCGTCATTACGTCAGCTTTGATTGTGAAATGTCATTGGCTCTCGTGTGTCTCGTGGCCGATTGTGTCATTACGTCAGCTTTGATAGTGAAATGTCATTGGCTCTCGTGTGTCCTGTGACCGATTGTGTCATTACGTCAGCTTTGATAGTGAAATGTCATTGACTCTCGTGTGTCTCGTGGCCGATTGCGTCATTACGTCAGCTTTGATTGTGAAATGTCATTGGCTCTCGTGTGTCTCGTGGCCGATTGTGTCATTACGTCAGCTTTGATAGTGAAATGTCATTGGCTCTCGTGTGTCCTGTGACCGATTGTGTCATTACGTCAGCTTTGATAGTGAAATGTCATTGACTCTCGTGTGTCTCGTGGCCGATTGCGTTATTACGTCAGCTTTGATAGTGAAATGTCATTGGCTCTCGTGTGTCTCGTGACCGATTGTGTCATTACGTCAGCTTTGATAGTGAAATGTCATTGGCTCTCGTGTGTCCCGTGACCGATTGTGTCATTACGTCAGCTTTGATAGTGAAATGTCATGGGCTCTCGTGTGTCTCGTGACCGATTGTGTCATTACGTCAGCTTTGATAGTGAAATGTCATTTACTCTCGTGTGTCTCGTGGCCGATTGTGTCATTACTTCAGCTTTGATAGTGAAATGTCATTGACTCTCGTGTGTCTCGTGGCCGATTGCGTTATTACGTCAGCTTTGATAGTGAAATGTCATTGACTCTCGTGTGTCTCGTGGCCGATTGCGTCATTACGTCAGCTTTGATTGTGAAATGTCATTGGCTCTCGTGTGTCTCGTGGCCGATTGTGTCATTACGTCAGCTTTGATAGTGAAATGTCATTGGCTCTCGTGTGTCTTGTGATCGATTGTGTCATTACGTCAGCTTTGATAGTGAAATGTCATTGGCTCTCGTGTGTCTCGTGGCCGATTGTGTCATTACGTCAGCTTTGACAGTGAAATGTCATTGGCTTTTGTGTCTCGTGACCGATTGCGTCATTATGTCAGCTTTGATAGTGAAATATCATTGACTCTCGTGTGTCTTGTGGCCGATTGCGTCATTACGTCAGCTTTGATAGTGAAATGTCATTGGCTCTCGTGTGTCTTGTGACCGATTGCGTCATTACGTCAGCTTTGATAGTGAAATGTCATTGACTCTCGTGTGTCTTGTGGCCGATTGCGTCATTACGTCAGCTTTGATAGTGAAATGTCATTGGCTCTCGTGTGTCTCGTGACCGATTGCGTCATTACGTCAGCTTTGATAGTGAAATGTCATTGGCTCTCGTGTGTCTTGTGACCGATTGCGTCATTACATCAGCTTTGATAGTGAAATGTCATTGGCTCTCGTGTGTCTCGTGACCGATTGCGTCATTACGTCAGCTTTGATAGTGAAATGTCATTGACTCTCGTGTGTCTTGTGGCCGATTGCGTCATTACGTCAGCTTTGATAGTGAAATGTCATTGGCTCTCGCGTGTCTCGTGACCGATTGTGTCATCACGTCAGCTTTGATAATTAAATGTCATTGGCTCTCGCGTCTTGTGATCGATTGCGTCATTACGTCAGCTTTGATAGTGAAATGTCATTGGCTCTCGTGTGTCTCGTGACCGATTGTGTCATTACGTCAGCTTTGATAGTGAAATGTCATTGGCTCTCGTGTGTCTTGTGACCGATTGTGTCATTACATCAGCTTTGATTGTGAAATGTCATTGGCTCTTGTGTGTCTCGTGACTGATTGCATCATTACATCAGCTTTGATTGCGAAATGTCATTGGCTCTTGTGTGTCTCGTGACCGATTGCGTCATTACGTCAGCTTTGATAGTGAAATGTCTTTCTTTCTCGTGTGTCTTGTGACTGATTGCGTCATTACGTCAGCTTTGATAGTGAAATGTCATTGGCTCTCGTGTGTCTTGTGACTGATTGCGTCATTACGTCAGCTTTGATAATGAAATGTCATTGGCTCTTGTGTGTCTCGTGACTGATTGCGTCATTACATCAGCTTTGATTGTGAAATGGCATTGGCTCTCGTGTGTCCTGTGACCGATTGTGTCATTACGTCAGCTTTGATAGAGAAATGTCATTGACTCTCGTGTGTCTCATGGCCGATTGCGTCATTACGTCAGCTTTGATAGTGAAATGTCTTTCTCTCACGTGTGTCTTGTGACCGATTGCGTCATTACGTCAGCTTTGATAGTGAAATGTCTTTCTCTCTCGTGTGTCTTGTGACTGATTGCGTCATTACGTCAGCTTTGATAGTGAAATGTCTTTCTCTCACGTGTGTCTTGTGACCGATTGCGTCATTACGTCAGCTTCGATTGTGAAATGTCATTGGCTCTCGTGTGTCTCGTGACCGATTGCGTCATTACGTCAGCTTTGATTGTGAAATGGCATTGGCTCTCGTGTGTCCTGTGACCGATTGTGTCATTACGTCAGCTTTGATAGTGAAATGTCATTGGCTCTCGTGTGTCTCGTGGCCGATTGTGTCATTACGTCAGCTTTGATAGTAAAATGTCATTGACTCTCGTGTGTCTCGTGGCCGATTGCGTCATTACGTCAGCTTTGATTGTGAAATGGCATTGGCTCTCGTGTGTCCTGTGACCGATTGTGTCATTACGTCAGCTTTGATAGTGAAATGTCATTGGCTCTCGTGTGTCTCGTGACCGATTGCGTCATTACGTCAGCTTTGATAGTGAAATGTCATTGACTCTCGTGTGTCCCTTGACCGATTGTGTCATTACGTCAGCTTTGATAGTGAAATGTCATTGGCTCTCGTGTGTCTCGTGACCGATTGCGTCATTACGTCAGCTTTGATAGTGAAATGTCATTGGCTCTCGTGTGTCTTGTGACCGATTACGTCATTACATCAGCTTTGATAGTGAAATGTCATGGGCTCTCGTGTGTCCCGTGACCGATTGTGTCATTACGTCAGCTTTGATAGTGAAATGTCATTGGCTCTCGTGTGTCTCGTGACCGATTGCGTCATTACGTCAGCTTTGATAGTGAAATGGCATTGGCTCTCGTGTGTCTCGTGACCGATTGTGTCATTACGTCAGCTTTGATAGTGAAATGTCATTGGCTCTCGTGTGTCTTGTGACTGATTGCGTCATTACGTCAGCTTTGATAATGAAATGTCATTGGCTCTTGTGTGTCTCGTAACTGATTGTGTCATTACATCAGCTTTGATTGTGAAATGGCATTGGCTCTCGTGTGTCTCATGGCCGATTGCGTCATTACGTCAGCTTTGATAGTGAAATGTCTTTCTCTCACGTGTGTCTTGTGACCGATTGCGTCATTACGTCAGCTTTAATAGTGAAATGTCTTTCTCTCTCGTGTGTCTTGTGACTGATTGCGTCATTACGTCAGCATTGATAGTGAAATGTCATTGGCTCTTGTGTGTCTTGTGACCGATTGTGTCATTACGTCAGCTTTGATAGTGAAATGTCATTGGCTCTCGTGTGTCTTGTGACCGATTACGTCATTACATCAGCTTTGATAGTGAAATGTCATGGGCTCTCGTGTGTCCCGTGACCGATTGTGTCATTACGTCAGCTTTGATAGTGAAATGTCATTGGCTCTCGTGTGTCTCATGGCCGATTGCGTCATTACGTCAGCTTTGATAGTGAAATGTCTTTCTTTCTCGTGTGTCTTGTGACTGATTGCGTCATTACGTCAGCTTTGATAGTGAAATGTCATTGGCTCTCGTGTGTCTTGTGACTGATTGCGTCATTACGTCAGCTTTGATAATGAAATGTCATTGGCTCTTGTGTGTCTCGTGACTGATTGCGTCATTACATCAGCTTTGATTGTGAAATGGCATTGGCTCTCGTGTGTCCTGTGACCGATTGTGTCATTACGTCAGCTTTGATAGAGAAATGTCATTGACTCTCGTGTGTCTCATGGCCGATTGCGTCATTACGTCAGCTTTGATAGTGAAATGTCTTTCTCTCACGTGTGTCTTGTGACCGATTGCGTCATTACGTCAGCTTTGATAGTGAAATGTCTTTCTCTCTCGTGTGTCTTGTGACTGATTGCGTCATTACGTCAGCTTTGATAGTGAAATGTCTTTCTCTCACGTGTGTCTTGTGACCGATTGCGTCATTACGTCAGCTTCGATTGTGAAATGTCATTGGCTCTCGTGTGTCTCGTGACCGATTGCGTCATTACGTCAGCTTTGATTGTGAAATGGCATTGGCTCTCGTGTGTCCTGTGACCGATTGTGTCATTACGTCAGCTTTGATAGTGAAATGTCATTGGCTCTCGTGTGTCTCGTGGCCGATTGCGTCATTACGTCAGCTTTGATAGTGAAATGTCATTGACTCTCGTGTGTCTCGTGGCCGATTGCGTCATTACGTTAGCTTTGATAGTGAAATGTCATTGGCTCTCGTGTGTCTCGTGACCGATTGTGTCATTACGTCAGCTTTGATAGTGAAATGTCATTGGCTCTCGTGTGTCTCGTGGCCGATTGTGTCATTACGTCAGCTTTGATAGTAAAATGTCATTGACTCTCGTGTGTCTCGTGGCCGATTGCGTCATTACGTCAGCTTTGATTGTGAAATGGCATTGGCTCTCGTGTGTCCTGTGACCGATTGTGTCATTACGTCAGCTTTGATAGTGAAATGTCATTGGCTCTCGTGTGTCTCGTGACCGATTGCGTCATTACGTCAGCTTTGATAGTGAAATGTCATTGACTCTCGTGTGTCCCTTGACCGATTGTGTCATTACGTCAGCTTTGATAGTGAAATGTCATTGGCTCTCGTGTGTCTCGTGACCGATTGCGTCATTACGTCAGCTTTGATAGTGAAATGTCATTGGCTCTCGTGTGTCTTGTGACTGATTGCGTCATTACGTCAGCTTTGATAATGAAATGTCATTGGCTCTTGTGTGTCTCGTAACTGATTGTGTCATTACATCAGCTTTGATTGTGAAATGGCATTGGCTCTCGTGTGTCTCATGGCCGATTGCGTCATTACGTCAGCTTTGATAGTGAAATGTCTTTCTCTCACGTGTGTCTTGTGACCGATTGCGTCATTACGTCAGCTTTAATAGTGAAATGTCTTTCTCTCTCGTGTGTCTTGTGACTGATTGCGTCATTACGTCAGCTTTGATAGTGAAATGTCTTTCTCTCACGTGTGTCTTGTGACCGATTGCGTCATTACGTCAGCTTCGATTGTGAAATGTCATTGGCTCTCGTGTGTCTCGTGACCGATTGCGTCATTACGTCAGCTTTGATAGTGAAATGTCATTGACTCTCGTGTGTCTCGTGGCCGATTGCGTCATTACGTCAGCTTTGATAGTGAAATGTCATTGGCTCTCGTGTGTCTCGTGGCCGATTGTGTCATTACTTCAGCTTTGATAGTGAAATGTCATTGGCTCTCGTGTGTCTCGTGACCGATTGCGTCATTACGTCAGCTTTAATAGTGAAATGTCATTGGCTCTATAGTGTCTCGTGGCCGATTGCGTCATTACGTCAGCTTTGATAGTGAAATGTCATTGGCTCTTGTGTGTCTCGTGACCTATTGCGTCATTTCGTCAGCTTTGATAGTGAAATGTCATTGGCTCTCGTGTGTCTCGAGACTGATTGCGTCGTTACATCAGCTTTGATAGTGAAATGTCATTGGCTTTCGTGTGTATCGTGAACGATTGTGTCATTACGTCAGCTTTGATAGTGAATTGTCATTGGCTCTCGTGTGTCTAGTGGCCGATTGCGTCGTTACATCAGCTTTGATAGTGAAATGTCATTGGCTCTCGTGTGTCTCGTGATCGATTGTGTCATTACGTCAGCTTTGAAATGTCATTGACTCTCATGTGTCTTGTGACCGATTACGTCATTACGTCAGCTTTGATAGTGAAATGTCATTGGCTCTCGTGTGTCTCGTGACCGATTGTGTCATTACGTCAGCTTTGAAATGTCATTGACTCTCATGTGTCTTGTGACCGATTACGTCATTACGTCAGCTTTGATAGTGAAATGTCATTGGCTCTCGTGTGTCTCCTGACCGATGGCATCATTACGTCAGCTTTGATAGTGAAATTTCATTGGCTTTTGTGTCTCGTGACCGATTGCGTCATTACGTCAGCTTTGATAGTGAAATGTCATTGGCTCTCGTGTGTCTCGTGACCGATTGCGTCATTACATCATCTTTAATAGTGAAATGTCATTGGCTCTCGTGTGTCTCGTGACCGATTGCATCATTACGTCAGCTTTGATAGTGAAATGTCATTGGCTTTTCTGTCTTGTGACCGATTGCGTCATTACGTCAGCTTTGATAGTGAAATGTCATTGGCTCTCGTGTGTCTCGTGAACGATTGTGTCATTACGTCAGCTTTGATAGTGAAATGTCATTGGCTCTCGTGTGTCTCGTGAACGATTGTGTTATTACGTCAGCTTTGATAGTGAAATGTCATTGGCTCTCGTGTGTCTCATGAACGATTGTGTCATTACGTCAGCTTTGATAGTGAAATGTCATTGGCTCTCGTGTGTCTCGTGACCGATTGTGTCATTACATCAGCTTTGATAGTGAAATGTCATTGGCTCTCGTGTGTCTCGTGAACGATTGTGTTATTACGTCAGCTTTGATAGTGAAATGTCATTGGCTCTCGTGTGTCTCATGAACGATTGTGTCATTACGTCAGCTTTGATAGTGAAATGTCATTGGCTCTCGTGTGTCTCGTGACCGATTGTGTCATTACATCAGCTTTGATAGTGAAATGTCATTGACTCTCGTGTGTCTCGTGAACGATTGTGTCATTACGTCAGCTTTGATAGTGAAATGTCATTGGCTCTCGTGTGTCTCGTGAACGATTGTGTCATTACGTCAGCTTTGATAGTGAAATGTCATTGGCTCTCGTGTGTCTCGTGAACGATTGTGTCATTACGTCAGCTTTGATAGTGAAATGTCATTGGCTCTCGTGTGTCTCGTGAACGATTGTGTCATTACGTCAGCTTTGAAATGTCATTGACTCTTGTGTGTCTTGTGACCAATTGTGTCATTACGTCAGCTTTGATAGTGAAATGTCATTGGCTCTCGTGTGTCTCTCGAACGATTGTGTCATTACGTCAGCTTTGATAGTGAAATGTCATTGGCTCTCGTGTGTCTCGTGGCCGATTGTGTCATTACATCAGCTTTGAAATGTCATTGACTCTTGTGTGTCTTGTGACCAATTGTGTCATTACGTCAGCTTTGATAGTGAAATGTCATTGGCTCTCGTGTGTCTTGTGACCGATTGCGTCATTACGTCAGCTTTGATAGTGAAATATCATTGGCTCTAGTGTGTCTCGTGACCGATTGTGTCATTACGTCAGCTTTGATAGTGAAATGTCATTGGCTCTCGTGTGTCTTGTGACCAATTGCGACATTACGTCAGCTTTGATAATGAAATGTCATTGGCTCTCATGTCTCATGATCGATTGCGTCATCACGTCAGCTTTGATAATTAAATGTCATTGGCTCTCGCGTCTTGTGACCGATTGCGTCATTACGTCAGCTTTGATAGTGAAATGTCATTGGCTCTCGTGTGTCTCGTGAACGATTGTGTCATTACGTCAGCTTTGATAGTGAAATGTCATTGGCTCTCGTGTGTCTCGTGAACGATTGTGTTATTACGTCAGCTTTGATAGTGAAATGTCATTGGCTCTCGTGTGTCTCATGAACGATTGTGTCATTACGTCAGCTTTGATAGTGAAATGTCATTGGCTCTCGTGTGTCTCGTGACCGATTGTGTCATTACATCAGCTTTGATAGTGAAATGTCATTGGCTCTCGTGTGTCTCGTGAACGATTGTGTTATTACGTCAGCTTTGATAGTGAAATGTCATTGGCTCTCGTGTGTCTCATGAACGATTGTGTCATTACGTCAGCTTTGATAGTGAAATGTCATTGGCTCTCGTGTGTCTTGTGACCAATTGCGTCATTACGTCAGCTTTGATAGTGAAATGTCATTGGCTCTCGTGTGTCTTGTGATCAATTGCTTCATTACGTCAGCTTTGATAATGAAATGTCATTGGCTCTCATGTCTCGTGATCGATTGCGTCATCACGTCAGCTTTGATAATTAAATGTCATTGGCTCTCGCGTCTTGTGATCGATTGCGTTATTACGTCAGCTTTGATAGTGAAATGTCATTGGCTCTCGTGTGTCTTGTGACCGATTGCGTCATTACGTCAGCTTTGATAGTGAAATGTCATTGGCTCTCGTGTGCATTAACTAATGTTAACTAATAGAACTTTATTGTAAAGTGTTACCATGTTTTCTCTAAAAGCTACTTAAATGTCCTAATTGAACTAAGGCCTAATCCTGGCTTAATCTAAGATCTGTCTGTGAAACCGGACCTTTATTTTAATAATGTATTAGTACATTTTGAAATTAAATCAGCTAAGATTAATGAATGCATTTTCATTGTTAGTTCATGTTAACTAATACTAACTAAATGTTAATAAATCTTATTGTAAAGTGTTACCAAATCAACTAATAAAACTATAAGCAAGTCAAGTCACCTTTATTTATAACGCTTTTTACAATGCTGATTGTTTCAAAGCAGCTTCACAGTGTTAAACAGGAAAAATAATGCAACAGAATTTGATTCGGCTGTACAGCCGCTCTGGAGAAAACGGTGATGTCATCAGCTCAGTTCAGTTCTCATACAGTGTCAATGCGGGCAGATCAGAAATATAGTTGAAATGTTGAAGTGTCCCCAACTAAGCAAGCCAAAAGACAAAGGCGACAGAGGCGACGGTGGCAAGTAACCAAAACTCCATCAGTGACAGAATGGAGAAAAAAAACGTGGGAAAAACCAGGCTCAGTCACTCAGTTCTCCTCTGGCCAACGAACAAACAGTGTATGATTATGATTCAGGCAACATTACAGGTCAGAAGTCAGATTGGATCGGAACATTCAGAATATTTGTCTAGTTCCATCTGGTTGAAGATCGGAGTCATCACACCGGAGACGGGTTTGTTGAGGATCAGTGTCGATGAGGCAGTCACAGAGAGTCTAGTTGACCCGGTCTCTGCAGACACTTCAGGGATGAGCTGGTCATGTCCAGGCGCAGGTCCACCATCTGATCTGGATACGGCCCGGATCCGGCTGACTACAGTAAACCTCGGGATAAACAGAGAGACTAACATTAGCGCATTCTTCTTATGATGTAACGAGTACATCAGGTGTTATGGGAAGTGTTCCCGGTTCCGGCTGACCTAGTTAATGCAACCTAACAATCATTTAACTGATTTGAATAAAATATAAATTGATAATGTTTTATGTGTATGCCATAGTAAAGAGATGTATTTTTTGTCTAGATTTAAACTGACAGAGTGTGTCTGCTTCCCGAACAATGCTGGGAAGACTGTTCCAGAGTTTAGGTGCTAAATAGGAAAAGGATCGACCGCCTGCAGTTGATTTTGATATTCTAGGTATTATCAACTGGCCAGAGTTTTGAGATCCCAATAGACGTGATGGAGTATAATGCGTTAAGAGCTCGCTCAAGTAGTGGGGAGCTAAACCACTTTGTAAGTAATTAGCAAGATTTTAAAATGTATGCGATGTTTAATAGGGAGCCAGTGCAGTGTTGACAGAACCGGGCTAATATGGTCATACTTCCTGGTTCTAGTAAGAACTCGAGCTGCTGCGTTTTGGACCAGCTGCAGTTTATTTATTAAGCGAGCAGGGCAACCACCCAGTAGAGCATTACAATAATCTAGCCTTGAGGTCATGAACGCATGAACTAACTGTTCAGCATTTTGCATTGAAAGCATACGTCTGATTTAAATGAACCATCCAAACAAACTGATTTACTGAAATGGATCGGGTAATATCGCATAACTTCAAAGTAGAGATCCATCAATGTGTTGTAGTCGGATCACTGCATCTGTCCGTCAGTGTTGTGCACTTTAATAGGAGTTTGGTTGAGGGATGGAGGGGTGAGGATTGCCGTGCACGGGGCGAGATTGAGGGAAAGTGCTGACAGGTTGTATGGATGGAGAGTACAGTGGCCTTTGATCTCAGCATGCATCTGGACGCTGGGGAATCCATCTCTCTCTCTCCCACACACTGCTACGGCACTGGCACTCTGTGAGACCTCAAATCACCCATACACACAATTAATAAACACTCGCATGCACACACACACACACACACACACTTACACACTTAAACACACACCTTTTACACACGCATCCTAATTGCCAAGCACCTGAAATTTTTGCAGTTTTGTTATTGTTAACTAAAACAGCAAAGTATTAAAAATAGTTTTTTTTATAAATAAAATATAAATATCAGATGGAACTAAACAAAAAAAAAAAAAAACTTATTTTAGTTTTATTTACATTTTAATAAAGTTCCAACATTTCTAATTTTCGTTGAAGCACTATTATTATTAAAACTGAAATAAAAATTAATTAAAGCTAAGTAGAAATACAGAAACAACAATAAAAATAAACAATAAATAAACAATGTGACAAAAACCTATCAAAATGTATAAACTGAAAATATAAAAACAAAAGCTAATTCTAGATTTTAGTAAATACTATAATAATATGTAAATAACACTAAAAGAACACTGCCTCCATTTCTGTTTAATCAGATGGTAAATAGTGAGCATTTGCATATTTTACATGTACAAAAGTCAGTAACACTTTATTTTGTGATGGAGATGGATCCATTGAGGATGCCATGTCGATGAGCAATTTCAGAGGGTAGACTAATTGACACGGTCTCTGCAGACACTAGACACTCTGTTGTAAACAAAAAAATAATTATTCTATATATAAATATATAAATTCTATATTTATCCAATCTGACAATCTGTCTGTGACTTCACAATCTCACTGCAGCTCATGCATTTAGTGAATTAGGTGCGAAAACAACACAGAAGTGGACACCATTTATTCTGAGAGAAAGAGCAAAAGGCAGGCGTAAGAAAGAGAGTTCTGCTACAGATAGTAGAACTGGCTTTTACGATGGTCCACTTCAGACATTCTACAAACTATAAGTGACTTTGAAACTTATTCTACTAACCCGAACCCTAACCTAACAGTCTACTAATACTCTAATGAGAGTTAGTTGACATTCAGTTACAAAGTTACTTATAGTTAACAGAATCAGAATGTCTAAAGGGGACCATTTAAATTATGAGCAACCAAAGAGTAATTGTGTACGTAATTTAGCTTCTCTTGTTTCTTTAGACTCATTATTCAAGTTGTGTATTATTTACATAACTCCTGATGCCTGGGGAAAATAATGATGCCGTTATTAAACCAAAATCAGAAACAGAATTTCATTTAAAAGGGATCTTTCTTTACATTTTCTTTTGCTGGTGACAGCAGTTATTCCTCAAATGATGGAAAACTGGGAACCCTTCCAGGTCCTGAATTACTGTAAAGAGCTGCAGTGAGATTGTGAAGTCGCAGACAGATTGTCAGATTGGATAAATATAGAATTTATGTATTTATATATAGAATAATTATTTTTTTGTTTACAACAGAGATCACAATTCTGAATAGACAACTAAACAAAATAACATAATTGATGCTGTGTATTTAAAAATGTTTCATTTACTTGAGTTATTTATTTTAAAAAATCTCTTTGAATGAATGATTCAATGACTCACTCATAAATAACTCATAACATTACTGAATGAATCAGTGTTTTTGAACGAATCCCTCGAGTGAATGATTCAATGACAAATACATTTTTCAGCAGTCACTTGTCGCCACCAACTGGTGAAACAATGTAATGATACAATCTTTATTTTAAGCACCATGTTACTTTCAAAAGAAGATAGACAGCCGAATCGTTGTCATTTAGGAATAAGATTGCATGGGTGCTTGAATCGAGATTGCGATCTTTTAACGATTAAATGTGCAGCTCTATGCAACCTAAGACTAACTCGCAAATTTGTCTTGGCAAATTGCATTGAGTGCAGACTTTGTGACTGATTTAGCTCATGCATTTAGTGAATTAGGTGCGAAAACATCACAGAAATCAGTGGACACCATTCTGAGAGAAAGAGCAAAAGGCAGGCGTAAGAAAGAGAGTTCTGCTACAGATAGTAGAACTGGCTTTTACAATTGAAGTTTATCAGGATCTCATGAAGGAGAGAGAGAAAACGAGAGACAAGAGGAGCGTCCAGGTGCTTCATCATTCAAGTGACAAGTGCACAGCGGTCGTGCGCGGAGAGTGTGTGTATGCGTGTGTTGGAGCAACATGTCCGGCGGTCATCTCACCGCTGTCTGGCCAAGACCCATATTCCCCCCAGCATTTGGAGTCCATCCAGACTTCATCTCTGTACCCGATCCATTCCCACTGTCTGGCTCCTGCGTTGACCTGGAGAAGGTGTAAAAGTAGACGACGCCACCCTGAGAACTAAAGCCGTTCTTTTCTTCTAACCTGCGACCTTCATTTAGCCTAGAGGTGTTCATCCGCATTCATCCTCACGAACGCTTCTCCTGCCCTCATCCGTATCACTGTAGGAACACCGGCCATCTGGATGTGGCTGACACTACAAATCTCTCAAATCCAAAACTCAATGTCAATGGGAGTGGAAAGTTCTGTGGTTGATCTACTAACAATGTGCACATTATGATTATGTTTACAAGACGTTGTTCTCTTGCTTTTTTCGTGTTCAGACGACAACACTGTCAAAATGATCCTGAAAACAACTAAAAATGCTGTATTATGCATGCCAGGCCAGTAGATGGCAATATCACTTTGTAAAGAAACGTTGTGCATTGTGTCACCGTTTTCACAAATTCCCATTTTTGTTGTTTACATGGAGATGCTAACGCTATTGTTTTAAAAAACGTGCATTTTGAAACATGATTTCAAAAGTTTGCATTTGCAGGCCACCAAAACACCGTTGTTGTGTAAATGATTGGCCAAAACCATAGACTGTATAAAACTATGGACGTAGTGTCTGTGACGTCACCTGTAGGTTTCTGAAGAGCATTTTTAAAGCCCAAAATGGGCGAAGCCGGCCGTCGCCATCTTGGGAGTGCGTCACCACACGTCACTCCCGGATAACTGAAGATGGGCAAAGAGGCGGGACGTGGGTGGAGCTGACAAATGGCTAGTAGTGACAGCAGCGGCAATCCACCTGTCACTCAAGTGGCCACGCCCTTAATTATGCAGAACTTTAAGAGTTATAAAAAAAATTACCCCCCTCACTGTTGTCATGAAGGGCAAAATTAGACCAAAACCACTTTTTGTACCAGGCTGTAAACATATTTTTTTCTGCTGTAAAGTTGGGAATTTTAACATGGGGGAGATACAGATTTGACTCCCTTTTGGAGCCTGTCTCTAGTGGCCAGTCGATGAATTGCAGTTTAAGTCACTTCCGTGTTGGATTCAAGAGAGTGTCCGGAAGGTTTCCGCACGCATAAAAGGTTTTAGTTGAAAACAGTGTCAGGTAAACGGCCCCTTAAGAGCACAGATTCAGCAGCTCATCTCCATTATGACCAACGCAATCTACCAAGAGCAGAGCAACTATCACAGCATGCTAAGCATGAAATGGGTTAAAACATGCTTTTTTCTGATTTAAATAATGGCACTAATACCAGTAAATCTACCGCAAATCTTGATAAATCATGTTGCATGATTCATTTAAAAACTCTCCTCCCATAAGTTTTGCATCTGAAAGGGAAACTCTTGCAAATGCATATGCAATAAGATCAGCCGCAAAAATAACCCTGTCCACGCCTTTTTAGCGCTAATTGCTCACTGCGTCTTTATTAAATCCTGACAGTCATTTTTAACGCCAAAAGAGGGTTTGGGCTGGTGCGAGATTTTAGTGAATCTGGCCCCAACTTTTTTTACATTTTAACCCTCTGGGGTCTGAGGTGTTTTCTGGACATGCCCTGACATTTGTGCTTATTTCTGTTACTTATAACATTTCCATGGCTAAAGTCTGATTACACTGTATTCAGCACAAACTCAATAATATGTGAATATGTGTAACAATATGTGTAATAGGCTACAATAATATGTGAGCAGCATGTATGTAAAAGTTTTGAAAAAAAAATTGTTTTTGCATGGTAAGTGAAAAAAGGGCCATAAACCCCATACTGAATATTTGTTCACACGACTTTTGAGAACTGAATCTTGTAGCCTCAAAATTTTGTTACAAAACGATGTGAAAATCATCCTGCCTACTCATCACACATGACCAGTTGTTTCAAGTTGTCAAAGAGTCTGATGTGAGTTTAACATATAGGGTTCGTCTTTAATTTCAATAAGTAACTTCTCTGATTTCAGGCAGAGATACTTCTTTACATGTCTGTGAATTTAGAAAAATACAACATAAAGATGCATTAACCGGTCTGAGATGAGGTTTATGAAAATGGGGCCTGAATATAAATAACATCTAGTATGTCTTCAAGCACAGTTTCATTGAAAGGTGAGAAGATGTGGGACAGCAATCGGTAGGAATGTGACAAAGATAGGAGAAACTGTCCACAGCAGTACATACACTTCATGACTCTCTCTGGGAAAGGGAAGCATGAAGGGACCCTTTGCTGAAAAATCTCATATTGCATCTGGTCTGCCTAAGGCGCGTGAGACTCGCCAATTTGTAAGAAGAGTCTGTGGCTGGATGAGACCAAAATTGAACTTCAAGCCTCAGCGCTATAAGTGCTTTGTTTAGTGCAAAGCTAACACATTGTGATGGCGGCGTCGTCTCTGTGACAGAAACACTCAAAGACAGATGGATTGTCATTGGAAATCTTACAGAAATATTCACTTAAATACACAGTAATTCTGTGCAAAGCAATAAAATCTGAAAGGATCCAAGATTTTGAAAGCTCTGTGCTCTTTAGAGTCGCTTTTGGTTAGAAACTAAGAGGAGCTTCAATCTATTTTCATCACGAATAAATGATTGTTGCTTGTCAAAGAGAGGGAATCCACTCTGCAGGATGTTAATAGAAAAGTTTCAGATGTTTGCCCTGGGCTATCAGTGACAAAAGTTTTAGCAAATTAAGAAATACAGCTAGATTATGTCTTGCCATAATGATAAAACGCAACAATGCTAGAGGAGGTTGCCAATGCGTTGCAAAAGTAACTCTTTAAGTATTTTTCCCATATAGGGATTTTGAAAAAGTCTTAATTTAGGAGTCGTGAACCCAATAAACCAGCGACGAGGTGAATCACAACATTACAAACTTTGATTTAAAGCTAAAAAATTACAAAAACACAAGCAGGATTTAATGAGGGGAGAATTACAGTGCCATGAAGTATTGCAAATGACTATCGAAATAAAAAAATGCATAAATATAAAACTATTGATTTAACAATGCTGATTATGTATATAGAAAACACACATATTATGCATGTAAGTTTTTGAGTAGTTTGAGTGCATAGGGAGATTGCTTCATTCTTTCATTCACGAAGATTTCTTTTGGAAATCATAATGCAATTTTCTGCCGTTAAACATGATTTTTTAAAAAACAAGATAAAATAATACGGTCTGACGGCTTCAACTAAAGCAAATGCCACTGATTAACAACCTCGTAGCTCACAGTAGGTCGTTCTTTAACGGTTTATAATTTATGGTTAAAAATCAATCCCCTATGGAGAAAATGAATGGGATTTTGACTTGGTGACTGGTGCCTTAAATTGACCCACACTTCCCCTCTTTAGCATTGACAAAATTATTGTTATTATTTAATATACTTTATATTGTCATTGAGTACTCTCAGTTTTTGTTTCATTTCTCATTTTCAGTGTCACAAACATATTTTTATTTTTAAATGTTCTCTAAACATTCAGAACGTTCTTTTTTTATGTTCTTAGGGAAACGTTCCATTGCATCATTCTTCAAACATTATGGGAACGTTACTTTTGCATGTTCTCTGAACGTTCTGAAACATGTAGTAATATTTAAAAACTGTTAGATGAAAAAAATGTATATAAATAACATTTTGAGAACATTATTAAAGACCAGATAACTTTGAA